>CALYLW010001830.1:0-88598 GCA_944989445.1 Ampullaceana balthica
GACTCTCGATCATTTGAGTGCTTCACAATATCTTAGGTTTATTGGTGGTTTCTATTGGGAATTTAATTGAACGATAGAGATTTTTTCGTTCCCAGCATGCATTTAATAACAACTAGAACAAAGTTATTTGGACGTGAAGAAATGTTGAATGATTAAAATCGTCAAAGGAATTAACTTCGAGGTGTTAAAGCTAGTTGACAACAAGATGGTTGTAGCGAGGAACGGTCTGGCGAGGCAAGACAGACGTGAGGAGAAGATTTCAAATGTTTGGGTACTAAGTTTACACACATCATCTTACAACAGTGCGATTTCTATTAGAGAGATTTAGACATTTCTGGTGTACTGAAAACATTCAATTGTGCTGTGAACTTCATTCATGAACTTTTAAGTTTAATGGGTGCGTGCTAATCGAACCCCCAGTGTTTAGTAATATAGATGCTCACAGATGTTAAAATCTATGGAGGAAATGTTAATAGTGTAATGAACTGTTCATCAATAACTAAAAAATAAATTAAACAACCCGTAAAAACGAAGATTCTGACTATAAATCCCGTAAATATGAGACATAACTAAAAGTAATTATTATGTTTAATATAATACGCAATGCTGACAGACTAGCATAAACATTTATAAACTGAACTTAACTGAACTCCCCATGCTGTAAAACACGGGGATGTGGTCATTGAGAGCTGGAGTGAACCTCCGGTGACCCGTGGAGGTCAACTAATGCAGAGGTCAACATGCTACGTAGAGATACATAGAGATAAACTAAATAAAATGTAAAAAAATCTTTTTTTAAAAAGGACACGCTTTTATTTACAAACATTTACAGACAGAAACGCGCTGATCTCCCCTGTCCTTAATGTAAACACGGGAATTCGGTAAACCAGGGCTGGAGTGAAACCAGTGAGCCGTGGAGGTCAACCCTAGCAGACGACTATACATTCTAAATAGTGATAAATAGAGATAAACTAAAAATTGATTAATTTAATTATGGTACATTCGATCAATCTGAAATTTTGATACAATGCATTGTCATCTAAGATCTATCTGCGGTAAAATTTTGAGATCTCTAGGACCATCAGAAATGGTTTAATTTTACGTTTCAAGATTTGAAAGAAGGATGGATGGATACAACATACTCGTGAATGTTCATTCTCTTTTGGGTCGAGCCGCTAGGCTCTTAAGACCCGGTTCATTTTATCGCAAGCGAGCCTCATCAAGCGGGCATCGCCATAGAGGTAACCCTCTGCAGGTACCGTTACTTCGTCCTCCAAACCCCCGCACAGCTCGGGGCACTCTTCGAGTACGTGTGCCACCGTCTCTTCCGGGTGGCCGCACAGCCGACAGGCCAGTTCCCTTCTAGTGTTAAACTTGTACAAGTAGCTTCGTGTGGGACAATGTTCAGTTCTCATTCTAGTTATGAGTGTCTGATTGCTACGTCCAATTTTCCACCAGGAATCGCTTTTGCTCGGTCGCGGCATGTACTGGAATACTTTTCTGGCCGTGCATCCAGAGGCCCAGCCTTGTAGCCATTTCTCTCGGAAATGGTCCTTAAGCCACGATCTGACCCCCAGCTGGGTCATCGGGCGATCGGGTTGGGGCTGAGCTGAACCTTCTCTCGCCAACTTATCGACCCTGTCTGAATGAGGCTCGCCACTGTGCCCAGTGATGTACTGAAGGACTACCTTTCCGCCTCGTGCTAGGATTTCACCTCCTGTTTCCAAAATGACACTGACCGTTTTCGTCTCCAGAGAGGATCGACCCACGGTCTCGAGCGAAAACCGTGAGTCGGTGAAAACTACGACGGTCGGGAAAACCTTTCTTCTTGCTAGACGTCGGCGCACTTCCTTCAAACCCTTGCAAATCGCCTCCAGTTCGGCGTCGTGACTACTGTATGCGGATCCGCACGGCCCTGACAGTTCAATACTGTCAGGTCCAGGTTGAGGGTATTGAATTAGCACTCCGTATCCACTTCTGCCATCCTTGAAACGCGAGCCGTCCGTAAAGACTTTTACCACACTATCGCCATAAGCTTCGATTGTCTTCAGAGTCTCGTCTCGCTGAAGCTCGACGGGACTGGCTTTCGTCACCGCTGTATTTGCCAGTGTCAAACGTAGTTCAGGCAAGTCTGAGCTTTCATGTGGTCCTCGAGCAGGGACCAGTCGCATGCGTTCCCTGTGCTTGGGTATGGGGACTGAGTCTTCTAGTGCGTAGACCGTATCCATGAAGGATGGTCTTTTCAGTCGGGTCCTCTTTACCCATCGGTCTTGTAATTGAAAGCAGGGTTCGTCATGCTCCAACCTACGGTATCGTTCCACCGTGGTCATGATTGCCTTTTCTCGCCTTATCGCCAGGGGTTCTACGTTAGACATAATTTCTACAGCGGCTGTGGGTGTCGTACGCAACGCCCCGCATACAAACCGTAGAGCTTGGTTCTGTATTCGGTCCAGACCCTCTAGGGCCGTACGGCTCGCAAAGGCCTGGACCGGGAGGCTGTAATCAATGGCACCCCTCACACTACCGAGATAGAGAGCTCTCAGTAGTCTTGCGTCCGCACCCCAACTAGTGCTAGCCAGTTTCTTCACCAGGGATAGTTTAGCTGTAGCTTTGGCACACAATTCACGCACATGGTTATGTAACTGGACCTTCTGGTCCAGTTTGATTCCCAAGTACGTTGGTGTCCGATCCCAATTCAATCTTTTCCCACATATCTGAAGCACCACCTCATGCTTCAGTGCATTCCGTCCATTTGTGAAAATGGAATGGACCGTTTTCTCCGTATTGACTACTAGGCGCCAACGGTTGGCGTAGTCTTCGATTCTATTCAGATCTTCCTGCAGCCTGTTCTGCAGGGTTGCAACGTCCTTTCCGGAACTCCATATAGCCAGATCGTCAGCAAACATGGCATTCTGTGACCCCAGAATACCTTGTAGGTCGTGGACGTAGGCTAAGAACAATGTACAACTAAGGGCGGACCCCTGTGGAAGTCCGTCCTCCAGGCGATCTTCGTTGGATAATGACTCCCCCACTCGGGTCTTGATCGTTCTGTCCGTAAGGAACGATTTTATCCAACTGTACATGTTCGCAGTAACACCTAACTGCTGCAACTTATAAAGTAGCCCTCCACGCCACACCTTGTCGTATGCCTGCTTTAGATCGAAGAACACCGCAACGGTGTGATTCCTCGACTGGAGTTCATTCGTGATTGTCTGAATTAGTCGGAGAGCCTGGTCCATCGGTTGGCGTCCCTTTCGGAACCCACCCTGAGTCATTGGAATGCATTTGGACTGTTCGAGGAACCAGTAGAGTCGTGCGTTCACTAACCGTTCAGCTACCTTCCCCACACACGACGTGAGGGAAATTGGCCGGTAACTGGACGGGTGTTCGCCTGGTTTCCCCTCTTTGGGAATTGGGGTTATTGTGGCTTTTTCCCACAGCTTCGGCAGCGTGCCTGTTGTCCAAGTTCTATTTATGAAACCCAGCAGTTTCATTCGGCCTGTCTTGCCCAGATGTTTGAGCATTTCATTGTGAACTTTATCTGGTCCTGGTGCTTTGCCAGCTTGGCACTTGTTGAGTGCGGTTTGCAACTCTGTCATTGTGAAGGGGGCCGCGAAGACCTCTAGTTGAGGGCCCTTACTTTGTCTCCTTGAGCCCTCTTTGCGCATTCGGTCGATTGTTCGGCTAAAATCAGATCTGGCGCCTTTTTTGTTAACCTGGGCAAAGTGTTTGTTTAGCGCTCGTGCGCGCTTAACTTCACTAGCCCTTTGGCCCTTTGGTGTCATCAAAGGGTTGGAATTCTTTGTCTTCCCTGCGCCAGATAATGCATCCAGGAGCCGCCAAACTTTTCTTCCGTCTACGAGGTCGAGTTTTTCGCACGTATTTACCCATTTCGCCTTCTTCGCTTTGTCGACAGCGGCCCGGACTTCAGCCGTCAGTCTGTTGTACGCCCTACGAGCTTCGGGCGTCTTCAGCCTGGCTACCTTTTTCCGTGCTTTTGCTCTTTGTTTCACCAATTCTGCCAGACTCTTGTCCCAGTAAGGTCTGAAATTCTGTTTCCCGTTCGTCCTTGGGATCGTTCGCCTCGCAACCCCAAGGATTGTGTCAATAAACTGCCTGTAGGTGGCATCCATGTTGTCTCCTGCAACATCCAGCAGAGCGAGCTTGGTCTCGCTCTCGGCCTCGTACTTTTGCCAATCGGCTTTACGGAACTGCCAATGCCTTCTTTCAAATCGAGGTTTGCCTGCACCAAGTCCAAATTCAATCAGGATTGGCAAGTGATCGCTACCTACTTCCTTTAATACTTCCAGTCTATGCTTCGACTCTAGGTCAGCGGAAATAAGCGTTAGATCTGGGCGGGACTCCGTGCTGTGCCCCGTGTGCAGTAGTGTCGGTTCACTGTCTGCATTCTGTAGCCTGATGAGATTCGTATTAATACAGACATCCTCGATGTAGCGGCCTGACGCGTTCCGTTCAGCATAGCCCCAGTCAGGAGACTGTGCATTAAAGTCTCTTGCTATTATCGTTTTGCCAAAAATGACATCTTCCCCAACTGGAAGTGCGATAGGGTTTCTGGGCGTATTATAGACGTTCGTGATTGTAAAGCCAACGTCGCCTTTGAAAACTCTCACGGTGAGAGTATCAGTGTTGCTGTAACACTTAACTTCGAGCAGCTCCATCGTTAAATCATTCCGGACCGCTGTGGCAAGACCTCGACATTGCCGGTCACACTTGCAATGGTATAGCGAGTAACCAGTGATATGGAACGGCTTCCCCTTGAGGAGCGTTTCTTGGAACAGTGCCACATCCACTTTCCGTTCGTGGAGTATTTTGGTTACTTCGTGTGCCTTTTGCCTTATGCCACAGACATTCAACTGTAAAACTACCAGGGCTTGTTCAGGATGGCCCTTCGCACCCATACAAGGACGGCCAGTCACCGATTGACCGCTTGGACATGGCCTGTCGTTCGTCACCATGCCTCTAAGAGGGGGGGGGGTAGCCAACCGACCCGACGTACCACCATCCGCCGAGAAGGGGTTTAGAAGGTCCATTCCGGGACCTGCTTTTTTCGATATATGAACCATAGAATAGAGAGGGGGGGTAGGCAGAAATCTTCAACCCATTGAGGATGGTCCGAGTGCGTTCCGTCCCTTGCCCAGAGGGTCTTCCTGTCTTCGGCGTTCCTAGCCGGGCACTGTTGGGTATGGGTCTGCTCCCACACCCAGCACCGGGCCTCTCGATGAGGCCATGCCCCACCACCCGGTTGTCCGGAGGGTTCCAGTGCGTATGCTTGGCGATTGCGCCGGGGTTAGTCAGTTTCAGGTCGCAGCCACTTCCGCAACCCTACTTATCTCCCGGGCCCCGTAAAGGCCAACCCCTTCCGAGAGGATACAACATACAAACAGTGTGACTTAAATAAAAGCGTGTAATAAAAGCGTGTAAAATAATTAAATATTTAAAAAATCTTTTTTTTAAAAAGGACACGCTTTTAACATAATCACTACTTTTAGTAATGTCTCATATATAAGGGATTTATAGTCAAAAACTTTGTTTTTACAGCTATTTTTTAAAACTTATAATAAAAACTCTTTAAAATTCACGTCTGAAGCCCACACATCTTTTTTACCACTATTTTTGTTTATACCAAACACCTCATAAGCGCCCGCCCAACGTTTTATACCACGGTGTTGTGTTCACGTGGTGAACTCATGGATGTCAACAAAGCAGACGGGTACCGATGCTTATATATAGACCATAGATAAACTAAAAATGCAATAATTTCAATACGGTACATTCGATCGATCTGAAATTTTGTTACAATGCATTGTTATCCAAGATCTATATGTGGTAAAAATTTTAGATCTCTAGGACCATCAGAAGGGGTATAATTTTACGTTTCAGGGTTTGAAGGAAGGATGGATACAACATACAAACATTGTGACTTAAATAAAAGCGTGTAAAATGCATTAATTTAATTACGGTAACTTCAATCGATCTGAAATTGTGATACAATGCATTGTTAGGTGACAGAAGTCTATGTAGACAATTTTAGCTCGATAGGAAGATGGAAAGTGGTTTATTTGTTACTTTTGTTTTTTTACGTGGGACCACGACAGACAGAGAGAGAGAGACAAGATGGTGAAGTTAATATAAAAGATTTTAACACTCTCTGTCTCACAACAGACAAAGATATTTAATAACACAAAATAAATATAAACTCATATAAACATAATTCATAACAATTATTAGTGCAAGACAATATTTAAAAAAATTAAATACAAATACTTGGTTACTTAAAACTCAAGTCCAATTTAAATTTACTTTCTTAAATTCTTCCAATAACTAAAAACCAGACAGAGATTTGTTATATTCAAACACAGATTAAAATACAGTATGTAAACTATAACAAGACATAAGACTCAAGTAGCAATAATCTATGACCCAGGTAAATAAATTAACATGAGAATTAGAAAGATATTTAAACAAAGAATAATATTTCCAACAATTTGGAAATATAAACACAATAAAAATGATAATATCAATAATTTCTTTTTCTATGCCCCATGATTCTCCATTTAAAGAAAACGTCATGCAAGAACCAATCAGTGAACACTACACATCCATCCCTATAGGTGCAAGACCCTTGTGCAACCTAAGATTTGCCGATGATGTAGATCTTTTGGCTGGAAACAGAAAAGAAGTACAGAAGCTCATTAACAAACCTGCGTACATATCAGATTCATAGGACATGGATATCAGCTCAGAGTAAAACAATATACTGGTTAACACCAGGGAAGTAGCATGGGTATGTGTCACCCGGGGCAGAATACAGATTTGCCGCCCCCCCCCCAATAAAATATGTTGATGAAATTAATAAAAGGGATTTTTTTTTATTTTTAACTAGCAGACCCGTCGTGCTTTGCAACGATCTCAGTAAAGATGAGTAAATTTAAAGAAGCCAATGCATCAAATGTTTTTTTAAAAATCTGCCAGAAACCTTCGCGGAAATGTGCAAAAAAAGAGTAAAAGTTACATAGCAAACTGATAAATAAATAAATAATTAATAGCTTACAAAAGAAGAAACGATATTTAGGGCCTCGGTCCCAAAATGAGGGATAATTAAATTTTTTAGTGCCATTGTACTCAAGCTTTTTTTCTCACTATCGTATAAAATTGAATAGGGTATTAAATTTTTAACGTGCAGTAAAAAAAAACTTTTGGGGCCCCCAGCTCCGAGGGAATGACATCAGGAGTTCAGTGCCCTACAGTAATTTAATATAGGTTCTTAAGTTTTTATATACTAAATTTGGTCAAAATCCAGTTATTTTCTAATGAGCTAACGCTGAATCTAATTTTATATATTATAGCTAATATAGGGGGGAAACTGACATTAAGGGGCCACTGGGCCCATTCCGTGCAAGATGTCAATTTAAAAAACTTCTTCATTTTAAATCAGTTTCATAATGGATATATTTGTCAAGGTCTTTAAAAATGAATAGGAAAAACATATACGAAAAAAAGACATTTTCGGCCACGAAGAAATTGACATTAGAAGTTCAGTGCCCTTAATAAGTATTTTAAAATGGGCTTCCAAGTTTTTGCATACAAAATTTGGTTAAGAGCCATTCATTTACTCAGTAGCAAACAAATAAACTAAATTTTATATAGCTAATATAAGAAAAAACGACATTAAGGCCCCCAGGGCCCATTTTGTGCAAGACAAAAAGTTCAAAACACTGGTTCCTTTCTTCTTCTTCTTCTTCTTCGTTCTCAATTTGAGTTTTGCGTGCCGACGAGTTTTGTGCCAATTGGCCCGTGGTCTCCGACTTCAGCCTGCTGTTTTTTCTGGATGTGCTTCCATAGCCTTTGGTCAGCCAAGACCATCTGCAAGGCAGCAGTTGAATTTGGCAAGTGGTGCAGAGTTCACATGCCACGGCTATAAGGGTTCCACGCATTACCCAGCCGCCTTTTATTTCCCTAACTATGTGTTAGGTACCCACTCGAAGCTGGGTGGACTCGGGGATGCCCTAGGCCCCGGGAACATATCCTTGGCTTCCTATGGATTCGAACCCGTGACCATCGGTACGCCAGTCGAGCACGCTGCCACTCGACCACCGTATCCCCTCGGTTCCTTTCAATATGGATAATAATATATGCATGTATCATTATTTTTCAAGATCTTTAATGAATGAATGGGGAACACATTAGTAAAAGTTTATGAAAAAGGCATTTTGGGCCCCTAGGCCCAAAGAAATGGACATTAGGAGTTTATTGCCCTATAGTATTTTAATATTGGCTGTCAAGTTTTTATATTCAAAGTTTAGTTAAGATCCATCAATTAACACAGTAGCTAACGCTTAAAATAATTGTATATAGCTCATGTAAGGAAAACCTGACATTATGGGCTCCCGGCTCCCATAAGTGATACATTTCGAAAAAAAAAGTAGCCAGTTACCATCCCGAGAGCATACTGAACAGTTTCGAAAAGTTTCACGACGATCGGATGAATACTTTAGTCAGCTATAAAGGACATGTACACACATACACACACACACACACACACACACACATACATACTTTGATTTTTATATATATAGATGAAGGGTCCCGGGGCTATCAGTTCAACATATGACGTTCGAAAATGTGTTCATTTATATTAATTTAATAACACATATATTTATCGTTATTTCTTAATATCGTGTATAATTAAATGGGGAATACAATATTAAATTTTTAGACGTGGAGATGGACATTATGACATTATGAGCTCAGTGCCCAATAGTGATTTAATATAGGCTCTTAAGTTTCTATATACCACGTTTGATCAAAATCCAGTAATTTTCTCATTATATAACGATTAAACTAATTGTTATATAGCTAATATAAGGAAAAATATATTAAGGGGCTGCGGGGTCCATTCGCATCAAGAGGTACATTTAAAAAAACCTCGTCATTTAAATTCAGATTCATCATGGATAGTTTCTCAAGATCGTTACAAACTGAATGTGAAATAATATCTTAAAGAAAACCAAAAAAGACATAATATGTACATTTTAAAATGCTGTCCATTTTATTTCAAGTTCATCTAGGATATATTTCTCAAGATCATAAAGAACAGAATGGGAAATACCATCTTAAAATATATGAAAAAAGACGTTAGGGGACCACGAAAAAATAAACAGTAAAATTTCAGTGCCCTTTAGTATTTGAATTGGACTACCAAGTATTTGTATACAAAATTTTGGTTAAAATCCATGCTTTTACTCCCTAGCTAACGCATAAACTAATTTTTATATATCTCACATTAGCAACAAACGATATCTAGGGCCCCCGGGCCCATTCAATGTAAATGATTATTCTTTATACCTATTTTCATTTCAATCAATTTCATAATGCATACATTTATTTATATTTCTGAAGATCTTAAAAAATCGATTGGTAAATAAATATACAACGATTAGTCATTAGTAAAAATAAAGACATTTGGGGCCCCCTTCCCCGATGTTAAGTACCTTAATAATGGTTTGAGAATCTCATTCAGTTTAGAACCATTGGGGGATAGGGGTTCAGACGCTGACCTTGAGTGGACAAAGATTTTGGAATAATCTGATGGGTCATGGAAAATGTATTAGGACGCTACAACTACTTAAGTCACATGTGATCACGTGTCAGGTGCCTGATGACGCCTGAATGTATGCATGCGAGCACGTGCAAAGGAATTGGTACATGAGGGCTGACCAATCAAATTAAGAGTCTCACGCTGACCCATGCCACCCAGTTGAATAGCCAATAGTAACGGTTAGGAATCTAGGACAGCGGGTCGCCACCCACGCGGTGAGCAGCCCAATATATACCCCAGCAAAACCCTAAGGCGTCCTCTCTTTCTCAGAAGATCACAGTCACAGACCACCATGCCATAAGATTGAGTTCTGAGGTGTGACTGTTTGATTAGAGGAGCCTAGCTGAGAAGTTTGTTCCCAGGTTGAGTACTTAGTAATAGCAGTTGAAATGTTTTTTGTATATAGTTAAATGCTTTTATTCTTAACTATATTGATTATTGATTGTTAGTTAAGATATGCACTATTTTTATTGTCTTCATCTAGTATAGTAAGGTCATAGCGGAGAATAGCGGTTAGGCAAGCTAGCCTAGAGCTGAGTACCAGACGTGCTAGGCAAAAGTGGGAAGACGACCCTGAGCCGGACGAGAAGATACTGTTAGAAACATTGGAGCCAGCTGTCAGTCATTGAGTAACTGAGGGGCGTGGTGTTGATCGGCCTATCAGACGATGTGTGGGTTAAGCATCGCTGACCAGTGAGGCGGAACACTGACTGATCCCGTTACCTGAGACAGTGTGTGAGGTCGGCAGGTATATAGCGGAGCTGAGCCGAATCAAGGGATGTAGTATCCAATTGTGAACGTACCTTTATTTGAGATATTTTGTACCTGAATTATTATTGTGTACATTTTACATATTTTATACCCTATTCATTTTATATATATATATTTTATTTATGTAAATAAATATTTCTCACTGTTGCAAACAGTGCTGTTAAGTGTCATTTATGTGTTTAAGTATTGCAGTTCAAGATAGGTATTAATACTTAACACTGGGGGCTAGAGCCATTAATGAATATTACTCCTAGACAACTAGAGCCTAGGTACTTGATGTCTAATTACCATATAGACATAAGTTACTCAACATTGGGAGCTCGTCCTAAGCAAAAAAATTTTAAGGCTTGTGGACCTTAGGGACTTTTAGCTTAACTATTATTGTTAGTAGCATTGTAACATTATAATTTATTTTATTAAAGGATAAGTTTGAATGGTTTGAAATAATTTTATTCATCTATTAATTCATGTTCACATTTTAAAATCCAGAACAAACACTGAAAACACTGCTGTGAGTGAGGCTAGAGACTAGAAGTGCCAATATTACGTAACACGACCAACAGTGGACGGACCAGGACCAAGCAGGTTCAAAAGTTCAAACTCGCCCCACTCGAGCGTTAGGCAAACAAGGGAAACAATTAAGAGGGGGAGGTAAGGAAAGTTTGTTATTGTCCGTACTGTTTACAATTTAACAGAGCCACTTGTATTTGCTTAGTACTTAGAATAGTACTCTGTGTTATATTTTTATGTTTAGAATGTTCAAGAGTAATGTAATCTGAGTTCGTATGCCCGTAAGAACGATAAAGTAATTTCGTTGGGGACTCCTATTACATTTTTCTCGACTACAACTAATAATATATAGGTTAGTATAGATTAGCATTTTTTGTTGAGTCTTGTTTTGTAATGTATTGTTATTTAATTTTCTGTGTTCAAAGTCTTTTGAAACTCTTTTAGAAATGTCTTTTCTTCCGACACTTTCAATGTTGCATTTGAGTAAATCTGTAGAAGATTTTAGATATGAAGCCACAGAAATAGGGTTTCGAAGAAATAGAAATAGAAATTTTTATTCAGGAAGAATCAGTGAGACAACACTTTGAGAAAGAAATGTCAATATTAATAGAAAAAAGAAATACGTTGTTGGATGAAAAACGTACAGTATTTACAGAGATTCATAAAAAACTAATGACTAGAATGGATACGTTTCGAAGGAAAATAAGAGAAGAAAAATTGTCATTGGAAGAAATTTTGCTGCTAAAAGAAGAAATACAAAAGGAAGAAATATATAGTGAAGAACAAACTAGGTTAGGTGAACAAAAAGAACGAAATATTCTTATGACACTAAAGTCAATAAAGCTAGAAATAGATGAAAAAGAGCGTAAACTCGAATTCGAATTAGCTAAGATTTCAAAGGACGTTACTACCAAATGGTTAGTAAACAAAGACAAGAAGAACCTGTTAACAGTTAACAATGAAACTAAAGAAGAAATGTTGACCTTGGCCAATAACGATGACCAAACTGGGTCAAATGTCATTAAGAAAGAGAGGCACGCTACTGAACTGGCAAGTGAAAAGGTCACGCCTTTACTTAAGACAAAGGCGTTAGACGTTAATACACAAACAAAGACAGACAACACCAACTCAAGGTTACCCGCAGCGAGGGGAGATGACGGTAGGGCAGAAGCGGTGGACATCAAAGACAAACGGCTCAGGCAAGCCACGGCCAGCGTGAAGATGAGCATGACGGAGGGGGGTCAAGGTGAAGTAACCGTGACCGATGGAGCGAATTGGCGTCTTTGTGAGAAGGGCAAACAAAGCGCGCAACAGTTAACGGGAGCGACCGTTACGGTTAACGTAAAGGAGACAAAAGAAAGGGAAGTGACCACAGTGATTGACGCTTCGCCAAAGGTCATCACATGTAATGATCACGTGATGGATATATGGAAATCAGATATGACCATTGATGAGTCAAGTTGGTCAAATGTGGGAAAAGAATTTAGTATATCAAAACAAGAGTGTCTTGTTGTAAAGGATAAATGCTTAGGCATTGATGAAATGGTAAGAAATGAGTTTATACCAGAAAGCCACGAGAATGTTGACTTTCTTGATAATTGTATTAGTCTAAAACAGACTAAAACTGATGTTGGTATGACTATTAGGAGAAGACAGATCCAGCAGTTAAGAGATGTGAATATTAAATGTGAGAGGGTGAGTAAGTTCAATTTGAGTTACAATTTTGTGCCGCCCGCAGTACTTATTAAGTTGCAAGTCAGACGTACAGTAGCCACGAAGGACCATGGGCTAACAGGTAAGCCATATGTTAGGAACTTGTGGCCTGTTAATTGTAAGAGTATGCTGACATGGCAAACTTTTCGGTTAATGAATATTTCTCATTTAATTCATGAAAATATTTCTTCAAGCATAGATATGCCTCGAACGGGGATAGGCACATTTTGTCTAAGAGCAGGGGAGAAAACTCTTGAACTTGTAAGTATCTGACGGTACGACTATACTGAACTGGACTGTTGATAAACTTGATAAGACTATGGACTGATCTAGAATATGATTTTGTTTTGAGCTTTAAAAATATAATTTTTTTAAATGATTTTTTTGAACATTTGGACTTTGCATTTATGATATTTTTTTTAACTTTAAAGATTTGATTGTGTTTTCAGTTCTGAAAATATTTACTTTGCATTTATGAGTTTTGTTTATGACTTAGGAAATATGATTGGAGTACTATACTCAACTATTTTTTTTGAATACTGAATTATCGTTATTTGGAGAATCTTTTTGTTTAATAAGCACATTAATATTTGATAAATGATTTGTGTGCACTTTGAAACTTATGTATTTGTTATACTTTGAAAACTTGGTTGTTTTTCAGAAAATTTGGTTTTAGTTTAGTTACTTTATGGAAGTTTGATAACTAATATGTGGTAAACACCTTGAATTTAATAATGTTTAAAATGAGTTAAATACTTTGTTGTTTTTCAGGCAATTTTTGCTTTTGAAAATGTAGATGGATATTTATGAATATTATGAACATATTTATTTTTCAGGATTGTTTTGTTTATTGGATTGTTAGCACTACAATGTGTTTTGATACTTTAAAACTTTGCTTGTGTTTCAGAATTTTTTGCTTTACTGAAATTGTCACTGAACGTTTGTGAGTTAATATAAACATATTGTTTATCATGCTTGATGATTTTGCTTATGTTTACTCATTTGTATTATGGTTACATTTTATGAACATGCTTTGAGTTTTGTATAAGAGCTATGTACTTAATGAAGATGATTTTAAAGAAATAGAATGTGTACTAATTTTTATGATTGCTATGAGCTCTCATGTTTGTTAATTGGAAAAAGATGTCATCTGTCATTGCTATACAATGTTTATCATGTGTTTTTTATTACGAGAGTATTTTGATGTTTTAAATTGATGAGTTCATTAATGATGATGTATACTTTTGATGATACTTAATAGTATATGATACGTAAAATGGTTGTAATGTTTTCTAATTTTGAAAATGAAAGTTTGGATATCAAAATGATTTGTTATATTTTTTCATTGCAGATAAATAGTATAATGTTAAAAATTTTATAACTACTAGTTAAGACTTGATGATTTAGAGAGTTAGTAATGTTGTAATAATTGCTTATAAGTATTTGATACACATGATGTGTTGCATTGGCATTTTATGAATTTTAGATGTTTGATATTGTCTTGTGTGACATTGAATTGGTTTTGTTAGGATTTATAACCTTTTTGAACTTGCATGATGTTTTCATGACCATATAATTCTAATTACTATGTTGTATTAGAAAATTAGATTTTTTTATTACTCAACTTGTACTGTTAGATGTGACAATACAAGTATTGTCAAAGAGTAAGAGGGGGGGAGTGTTAAGTACCTTAATAATGGTTTGAGAATCTCATTCAGTTTAGAACCATTGGGGGATAGGGGTTCAGACGCTGACCTTGAGTGGACAAAGATTTTGGAATAATCTGATGGGTCATGGAAAATGTATTAGGACGCTACAACTACTTAAGTCACATGTGATCACGTGTCAGGTGCCTGATGACGCCTGAATGTATGCATGCGAGCACGTGCAAAGGAATTGGTACATGAGGGCTGACCAATCAAATTAAGAGTTGCACGCTGACCCATGCCACCCAGTTGAATAGCCAATAGTAACGGTTAGGAATCTAGGACAGCGGGTCGCCACCCACGCGGTGAGCAGCCCAATATATACCCCAGCAAAACCCTAAGGCGTCCTCTCTCTCTCAGAAGATCACAGTCACAGACCACCATGCCATAAGATTGAGTTCTGAGGTGTGACTGTTTGATTAGAGGAGCCTAGCTGAGAAGTTTGTTCCCAGGTTGAGTACTTAGTAATAGCAGTTGAAATGTTTTTTGTATATAGTTAAATGCTTTTATTCTTAACTATATTGATTATTGATTGTTAGTTAAGGTATGCACTATTTTTATTGTCTTCAGCTAGTATAGTAAGGTCATAGCGGAGAATAGCGGTTAGGCAAGCTAGCCTAGAGCTGAGTACCAGACGTGCTAGGCAAAAGTGGGAAGACGACCCTGAGCCGGACGAGAAGATACTGTTAGAAACATTGGAGCCAGCTGTCAGTCATTGAGTAACTGAGGGGCGTGGTGTTGATCGGCCTATCAGACGATGTGTGGGTTAAGCATCGCTGACCAGTGAGGCGGAACACTGACTGATCCCGTTACCTGAGACAGTGTGTGAGGTCGGCAGGTATATAGCGGAGCTGAGCCGAATCAAGGGATGTAGTATCCGATTGTGAACGTACCTTTATTTGAGATATTTTGTACCTGAATTATTATTGTGTACATTTTACATATTTTATACCCTATTCATTTTGTATATATATATTTTATTTATGTAAATAAATATTTTCTCACTGTTGCAAACAGTGCTGTTAAGTGTCATTTATGTGTTGAAGTATTGCAGTTCAAGATAGGTATTAATACTTAACACTGGGGGCTAGAGCCATTAATGAATATTACTCCTAGACAACTAGAGCCTAGGTACTTGATGTCTAATTACCATATAGACATAGGTTACTCAACACCCGAGAGAAAGGAAATTAGTAGTTCAGTGCGCCATAGTCTATAGTGATATCTATATAGACTTTTAAGTTTTTAAATACAAAGATCGTTAAAAAAGAATGGGAAATAATTTCTTTTAAATATTTTCAAAAGACATTTGTGATTTGAAAATGGGCTTCCAAGGTTTTGTTTACAAAGTTTGGTTAAGATCTATTCATTTATTCAGAAGCTAGCGCAAAACTAATTTTTATATAGCTTATATAAACAAAAAATGGACATTAAGGGCCCCAGGGCCCATTTAGTGCAAGATAAAAAGTTATTAACACCTATTTATTTAAATCAATATTATAATGGATATATGTATCTATATTTCTCAAATTCTTTAATAATTAAATGGGGAATAAAATTGTAAACGTTTATGAAAAAAGATATTTTGGGCCCCCAGCCCCGAAGAAATGGAAATTAGGAAATTAGTGCCCTATATCATTTCAATATCCGCTACCAAGTTGTTACATACAAGGTTTGATTAAGATCCATCAACTTACACAATAGCTAATGCTTAAAATAATTTTTATATAGCGCATATAAGAAAAAATTCCCATTATGGGTCCCCGGCGCCCCATGAGTGTTAAATTTTGAAAAAAAGTTGCCTATTTCCATCCCGGGAGCGTACTCAAAAGTCTCCAAAAGTTTCATGGCGATCGGATGAATGGTTTAGTCACACACACACACAAACACACACACACACACACACACACACACACACACACAGACTCACAGACACACAGACACACACACACACACACACACCACACACACACACATACACACACACACACACGCACACACGCGCACACGCGCACACGCGCACACGCGCGCACGCACGCATGCATACATGCACGCATGCATACATACATACATGCATGCATACATACATGCATGCATACATACATACATACAAACATACATACATACATACATACATGCATACATGCATACATACATGCATACATGCATACATGCATACATACATACATACATACATACATACATACATACATACATACATGCATACATGCATACATACATACATACATACATACATACATACATACATACATACATACATACATACATACATACATACATACATACATACATACATACATACATACATACATACATACATACATACATACATACATACATACACACATACATACATACTTTGATTTATATATATATAGATAATATGGACAATATAAATTATTATGCTATCTATTATATATACACCCTCAATTGTGTGGCCTAACGCTAATTTTTTTAAAATTGGAAATATAGACTTAAAAATCATCATCATTTTGGTTTCCAGATTAACATTAACCAAACAACGCACGAACCTTTGATGTCAGCATTTGTGTTGTAAACATTGCTGACTGACTCAAAGAGTTATTTTTTGGTGCAGTAATTTGGTTCGCTGCTTTCTAAAATTAGTAGCGTCACGGACAGGACAGACGGGACGTGCAGTTAAAAAATCTTGCGGTGATTAGCACTGTAAAAAATATTGTATAAATACTTTGTGTACATTTCAGGAATATTTCGTATATCATCATACAAGGATAAGTTACTTTTGACCCCCCAAAAATTGGGGGCCGTACGGTGCCCTACAACCCCTATTATAAAATACTTTGTGTACATTTAAGGAAGTTTAATATTACTGTCGAGTACCAAAATTATATGTTTGAGGATCGCATTTATTTTAGAACCGTTGGGGGACAATTTCAGAGGTAACGTGAGTAGTGTGAGACACTATCTTTGGAGGGACAAAGATTTGGAAACGCTGGTGATAGGTCAGCTAAAGTTTATCAGGACGAAATAGGATACTTAGGCTAGGCCATTTTTGGAGGGATGCTATACATTTTACTTGGGTTAGACAAAGTCTGTGAATCGGACGTTGCAGGAGTCACCAAAAGGTTATTGGGACTTAGGGCTTAACCAATAAGAATTAAGTTTGTCACATGTACCATCCATGGGACGAAAGGTTCAGCCAATGGAATAGCTAAGAATTGAGGGCAGGCGTGGGTGAGCGGTCCTTATATACTGGGACATAAGACACATTCGTCCTCTGCATTCCAAACCCTTGTAGGACGGGTCTTGTGAAGGAGCCTTGCCTGTGTGCAGGTTGGACTTAGATTATGCTTAGGATAGTCAAATGTATAATTGTTATGTTGATGTAGATGTATTATTCTTTTATATACTGTATATTCATTAATTGCTTATTCAGTTTTGTGTGTATGTTATTTCAGCAAGTAAATGTAGGGTAGTGTTACCTACAGTGGAGCAAGTAAGTGTAGGGTAGTGTTACCTACAGTGGAGCAAGTAAGTGTAGGGTAGTGTTACCTACAGTGGAGAAGTAAGTGTAGGGTAGTGTTACCTACAGTGTAGCAAGTAAATGTAGGGTAGTGTTACCTACAGTGGAGCAAGTAAGTGTAGGGTAGTGTTACCTACAGTGGAGCAAGTAAGTGTAGGGTAGTGTTACCTACAGTGGAACAAGTAAATGTAGTGTAGTGTTACCTACAGTGGAGCAAGAAAGTGTAGGGTAGTGTTACCTACAGTGGAGCAAGTAAGCGTAGGGTAGTGTTACCTACAGTGCAGCAAGTAAGTGTAGGGTAGTGTTACCTACAGTGGAGCAAGTAAGCGTAGGGGCTAGCATAGCCAAGCTTACGTAGTATAGAAGTTTGAGCACCGGACGTGCCACTGGCAAAAGTAGGCTATACAACCCTGAGCCGGACAGAAGACTACTGTTGGTAAACAGTGCAGCCAGCTGTGACGCGGTCAGTCACTGGAGTCGTAGAGGGACGTGGTGTTACCGGCCTCCAAGACCATGAATGGGTTAATAGCATCGCTGACCACTGAGGCGGGACATGGACTGACCCCGTGACCTGAGACCGTGTGTGATGTGAGATAGGCAGACATACAACAGGAGCTGGCCGATTAAGAAGTCATAGAATGTATTTGTGAAGTTAAGTTGTAATCTGATTGTATTTACTATTTGAGTTATTGAGCTATAGTCTATCCATTATATTGTGGAATATATTCCAGTGTGTATTTATATGATTTACTAAATATAATTAAATATTCTCTCTGTTGTGTACAGCGGTGTTTTGTGTGCTTATTTATATGTATTAGGTATTGTAGCGTAGTTCTATACTAATACTTAATACTGGGGGCTAGAGCCGATTAGAGGTAGATAATATGAAGATAACATTTTGTAAGTAGTCTGGGAGCTCAATTAGCATCCCGTAATCTGTAACCCTAGACAACAAGAGTCATATACAAGTATTGATATCTATAGAATATAGTCCACAATATTTAACAGTGGTATATAGACATCTGTTGTATCCACCGGTGTTATGTTCCATATACAGACATCAGTTCTTAAATCGGTGTTTTGTTTTCATATACAGTAAATACAGTTCTTAATAATTACGTATTTATCATACAAGGACAAGTTAGTTGGGCTTTTGAAAAAAGTGGGCGCCACAGGCGCTACGGTGCCGCAGCACAACCTAGTAAATAATATTAGAATCGCTTTCATTTTTTAAAATCCCTTATATTAACTTCACCGCCGCCTCTCTCTGTCGTTCTGTCGTCATCTCTCTATCTCTGTCTTGGGCGGGCGGAAAAACAAAAGTAAAAAATGACCCACTTCCCGTGATCCGATTGAGCTGAAATTTGGCACACGGACCCATCTCACCAACAATGCATCGTATCAAAATTTCAGATCGATCGAACGTACCGTAATTAAATTAATGCATTTTTAGTTTATCCTTATATAACGTATGTAATTCAAATTCACTGTTTTTTATTGTTTTTTGTTCCACGTGAGAGTTTGAGTTGACGCGTTGACGCGACCCTTCGAAGTACCGGCGTGCTTTTGTTTACATTTTACGTGTCACGCTGAGCTCGGTCAAGCGATCGGTGACCAGATTTTTCCATCTCGCCCCCACCCACCCCCTAGGGTTATGCAGCAAAAATGAGTGAAGACAGATTCAGTCTGTAAATGTTTGTCGCGTTTGAAAATAATCAATACTGTGAGTTATGTCTCATATATAAGGGATTTATAGACAAAAACTTTGTTTTTACGGGTTTGTTTTATTAACCACGTTTTATTAACTCGCTTTCGTTCCTGTTTGTTTGTTCAAGATTTATTCAAATCTGCCAACGTAAAATTGAACCACTTCTGATGGCCCTAGGGATCTGAAAATTTTACCACAGATAGATCTTGGATGACAATGCATTGTTTCAAAATTTCAGATCGATCCAATGTACCGTTATTAAATTATTGAACTTTTTAGTTTATCTATAGTCTATATATAAGCATCTGTACCGACTGCTTTTGTTGACATCCATGAGTTCACCCCGTGACCACATCACAATGTTTTTAAAACGTTGGGCGGGCGCTTGTGAGGTGTTTGGTAAAAAAAATAGAGGTAAAAAATATTTTTAAAAACCAGGTTGTTATAATTGACTAAAAAGAATAAAATAAATAGAAGTAAAAAAAAAGATTTAAAAAAACCACGTTTTTATAAGCGGACTAAAAAGAAGAAAATAAGTTAAAACTTATTAGTTCAAGTACTTCGATATAATATGACTAAAAACGCGGGGCGGGTGTTTGGTATAAAAATTAAAGATTTCTAACTAAGTAGGAAAAAGAGAGATATATAAGTGAGAGAATGAGTGAACCGCATATGTTAAGCCTCATAAGCACCCGCCCCACTTTTTAGTCATATTAAATCGAAGTACTTGAACTAATAAGTTTGAACTTATTTTCTTCATTTTAGTCCGCTTATAAAAACGTGGTTTAAAAAAATATTTAGTTAACTTTTATTTTTAAACTTAAATTTCCTCATGGTACAATCTTTAATGTATCAATGTTGTCAGCCAAGTAATACTCAAAAGCAAAAATAGCTATAAACTAGCCAGTCAGTGTATTCATTGTTAATCGTAATTAATTAATCTTTAACTTAATTTTAAAGAATCGTGTCTCACAGATATAAATACTTATGAGTCTTATGGCAGCTTTAAGAAATATTCAAAATAATGGTATTATTTTAGGCAAGGTAACTGCAAGGACAAATGTCTTAATGAACTTGAATTCATTAATTCATTCTTTTACCCAAGATGTAAAATGGTATTTGCTTGACAATGCTATATGAGATTCTTGCTCTATTTAGAAGGCAAAATCCTCGACGTTCAGTTGATTAGATTGTTTTTAAGAAAATCATATCTGTTTTTGAATTCTGTAATTGTCAAATCCTGAGATGGATGTTACAGCAATGCCATCTTATGAAAAATACAACTTTCTTCTCCACTAATTTGTTATTGACATAACATGGCTACATTTTCGCTTCCATTGACAAAAATTCGCTCCTTTGTTCTATGAAGTGTAGGTTCAATAACAATGATAACAATAATAAATAAGGCCTAACCTTACTTTGGTACGACAGAAAGTCTATTATATTTGTTTTCGGGTAGTATACACTATTTATTTCAACTTCGGATACAACTATCATTTGAATTTGATCAAAGAATTGAGAACAAGATTAAAAATGTACTTTTAAAGGTAAGTTAAGTCAAGATATTTTTAGAAAATTACTATAGGCGTCAAAATGTATACGCTGTTCTAATGATATTTATTAATATTATATATATGAATATTAAATTACTTTATATTACTGTTACTATCTTTTAAATACATATATAATTGCATAATTTAAACGATAATTCCAAGATGAGATACATTTAACGGATTTAATACCATTTATGGAGGCACTCTTTTTTATTCCTTGCAATATACTAATTTTAAAAATGTTGTCACAATAATATTGAAGATTGGTTCATTTATATTGAAATTACAGTGATACATTTTTAAAATAGAATTCCTAAATTGCACGAGAGGCCTGAGTAATGTCAACTGTGACATCAGTGTGAACAATGACTGCTGCATCACTATCGTAAGTGCCATTATTGTTTTATCTAACTTTTAACATAAACATTGTTGAAAATATTTTTTTTAAAATATTTCTTTTGCTTTTGAATACATTATTCACGCAATAAGATAAAAGATTGGTGCTTTTTAAAATACATTATATTAACTCGTGGCGTCTGCTTGATTGATTGATTGCTTGCTTGTCGCAAAAACTTTGGATCGATTTTTAACTCACTTCCCCATATCCTATCGAGCTGAAATTTTGCAGGATGACTCGTGGCGATGATAAAATGACGTATTAAAAGTTCACATCAATCGCATGTACTGTATTTAAATTAATAAATTTTTAGATTATCTCTATGTATCTCTATGTAGCATATACTTTTTGTGCTAGACTGTCGCTGTGCGTATTATATTGAACAACCCTTTTAATAATTTCCTTTTGCGCGTGAGGTGCGTATTATATTGACCACACTTTTAATAATATAATCTCAATCTGTAAATGTTTATGCTAGTCTGTCGTGCGGTCCGCATTAAATTAAACATATTCTTATAACCCTTTCCCGTGATGAAATCGAGCTAAAATTTCGCAGGCAGAATGTAGTCGGTTTTTTTTCACTATAAATACTTAATGTATGAGACATAAAAACATTTTGGATTTTTGTACTGTCGTGCGATGCGTATTATAATGAACATACTTTTAGTTATGTCTCGAATATAAAGGATTTATATTCAAAAACTATATTTTTTACCGGTATTTTTATTTATTGGAATTACAATGTAACAGTAAAAAAAATCAGATTTCCAAAATTGCGTGAGATGTCTGAGCAACGTTAACTGCAAATTCAGATTAAGCGGGAAAATAAAACAAGCCCGTAAAAACAAAGTTTTTGACTATAAATCCCTTACAAATGAGTCATAATTAAAAGTATTGATCATCTTCAAACGCGACAAACATTTACAGACTGTATCTGCCTTAACTCCTGCTGTATCACGTTGGGAGAGGTGAAAGGTCTGGTCACCGATCGCTGGACCGAGCTCAGCGGGACACGTAAAATGTAAACAAAAGCACGCCTGTACTTCGATGGGTCGCGTCAACGCGTGAACTGAGCTCTTACGTGAAAAAAACAAAAAACAAACCGTGAAATTGAATTACATACCTCGTATAGAGATAAACTAAAAATGCATTAATTTAATTACCGTACGTTCGATCGATCTGTAATTTTGATACGATGCATTGTTAAGTGACACGGGTCCGTGTGCCAAATTTCAGCTCGATGGCTTCACGGCAAAAGGGTCATTTTAACACGTTTTTATTAACTCGCTTTCGTTCCTGTGGCATTGTTTGTTTGTTTGTCCAAGATTTTTTCAAATCTGCCAACGTAAAATTGAACCACTTCTGATGGTCCTAGAGAATCGAAAATTACCACAGATAGATCTTGGATGACAGTGCATTGTATCGAAATTTCAGATCGATCGAATGGAACGTTATTAAATTATTGAACTTTTTTGTTTATCTATAGTCTATATATAAGCGTCTGTAACCGTCTGCTTTTGTTGACATCCGTGAGTTCACCCCGTGACCGCATCACAATGTTTTTAAAACGTTGGGCGGGTGCTTGTGAGGTGTTTGGTAAAATAAATAGAGGTAAAAAATATTTTTAAAAACCAGGTTGTTATAAGTGGACTAAAAAGAATACAATAAATAGAAGTAAAAAAAAAGATTTTTAAAAACCACGTTTTTATAAGCGGACTAAAAAGAAGAAAATAATTTAAAACTTATAAGTTCAACTACTTTCATTTAATATGACTAAAAACGTGGGGCGGGTGTTTGGTATAAAATCTAAAGATTTCTAATTAAGAAGTCAAAAGCGAGATCCATAAGTGAGAGTGTGAGTGAGCTGCATATGTTAAACCTCATAAGCCCCCCCCCCACGTTTTTAGTCATATTAAATCAAAGTACTTGAACTTATAAGTTTTACATTATTTTCTTCTTTTTAGTCCGCTTATAAAAACGTGGTTTTTTAAAATGTTTTTTTTTACTTCTATTTATTTGAGTTTTGTTTTTCCGCCCTCCCGACCGACCGACCGCGAACCCAAGACTGAGAGACAGATAGAGAGAAAGACGGCGGTGAAGCTAATATAAGGGAATTAAAAAGAACAATAAGGACGTTAGAGACACCAGAACAGCGAGTGTTACTACTTTAAAAAAGAAGAGAAACATACATTGTAGACACCAGAACAACGTGAGTTACGCCTTAGCAAAAGGAGAGAACAGGACAGAGTGTTATCTTATTTAGGTTTTTTTCAGAAAATATTTTAGAATTGTAGAATACTCCAAATTATATCATTGCAGAACTCTGTTATTTTTTAGCTAATTTTACTTGATTAAGTTTTAAATTATTACGACGATTATTTGTCAAACTTTGAATTTAATATTTGCCAAACTTTGAATTAAATAAAAGTCTTATTATTCACTTAATTTGGGTATAATGTGAAATATTCTAGAAGCTTCTGTAATTTTGTTTATGAAATTTAAAATAAAATTTTAATTTGATTTAATTTAAGGACTTATCATAATGTTTTTCTGACTGATTTTCATTTTGGTAAACTTCACGGGATAGAATGTCTAAAATGTTAATTTCCCCATGTCAATGAAGTTATTAAAAAAATCAAACAAAACCTTAGGCTTTATAAAAAGAAACTTTTAAAAATGTAATAGAGATATAAAACTAAAATGCTACCTCACTTTGGTGAGACCTGTACTAGAATATGCATCTTCTGTATTGGGCCCATCCACCAAAGAAAAAATTGATAAACTAGAACAAATTCAAAAAAGAGCTGCCAGATTCATTACTGGAGAATATTCAAAACTAACAAGAATAACACCATTAGTTAATCATTAAACCTTAAAACACTAGAGGATAGAAGAACCAAGAGTAAAGTAGTAATCATACATAAAGCAAATAATTCTAATTTGGAAATACAACACAAAGATAACTTAATACAACCCTCAGAAAGACATAAGGATAAAAAACACCTTTCTTATTCCGTATGCAAGAACAAACACATACACATTTTCGTTCTTCCCGTCCGGAATTCGGGCTTGAAATGGGTTTCCTGAAGAAACCAGGAAAACAAACACTTTATCAACATTTAAATCTCTAATAAAAATGCAGGACCAAACACAAGCCATAGATAAGCGTAGGACGCAATAATTTTCTGTATAGAAGGAGCGTCTGTAACAGATAAGATAAGATAAGATTAAAAAATATACTAGAACATTCACATTATATTTTTGCAAGATCTCCTTTGATTGTTAGTCTCTTTTATTTGGACAATTTTTATAGTTTTAACCTGTTGTTGTTGTTCGTCCGTCGATTCGACGAAGACCACTCTAGTCATCCGAGCGTTGCTGGGACTGGCTTTGTTTGTGCGTGCGCAGATGGCTGATGAGGCCGATCCTAGCACGGAAGGTTCGGGAACAGAAGGGACAAGGGACGAATGGGACATCTCCAGGAGGGTTGACAGCACGGGCCTTTCGGGCTTGCCTCTTCTTTTCAGCGGAGGTGATCCTGTTTGCCTCGCATGACTTGGCACCTTCGTGGATGGAAGAACGCCAGGTGGAACCGTCCTTTGCAGCAAGTTCCCACGTCTCTGGGTTGATGGCAAACGCTTTCAGTGAGACTTTCAGTGTGTCTTTGTAGCGTTTCTTTTGCCCACCGTGGGACCGCTGGCCATGCTTGAGCTCGCCATAGAAGAGTCTCTTTGGCAGTCTCTCGTCTGGCATTCGGACCACGTGCCCTGCCCAACGAAGCTGGGACTGCATCAGGAGTGTGAATATGCTGAGGAGACCTGCCTTGGTCAGTACCACTGTGTCTGGTATTTTATCCTGCCACTTTATGCCACTTTTAACCTAATTATTTTCCAGACTATGATTGTACTATAAATTTATTATTCACTTGATTCAGGCTGTTCTGTTATATCACTTTGTGATAAAAAGTTTTTTCTACAAATGAGAACCACAATACAGGCCCGGTAGAAGCCTAATTCTTTGAAAGATTCTATAATGTTTTCGATCTGATTTCAATCTTTACATATCACACACCTAAAATTGTTTGATCCTTCAGTGAAAAATCTGAAGCGATAACTAATAAAATGGTCTTTAAAATTGAATTGAAAGTTCTTTTTTTGTAAACTTTAGACTATATCTTAAGACTGCAATAAGATCATTTTGAATTTGATGCAATGTGACACGTTTTCCCCCCCTTCAGATGAATTTCTCAGTGCACTGGATCGCACTTAGGTAGCATATGCATCAATTCCAGAATATTGCCTTCATTTTCACTAGAATTGTAGAGAACCCGGGGTGGTACCGGTTGTTGGGAACCTTGGTATTCGTCAGACTATAATCTGCTTTCACTCATTTCTTATTTCCTAGCCACACGTGTCTTCTACTCTCGTACTCAAACACCAAACTCCAAGACTCCCTGAACACTAATTATTTCACTTTATTTATTCAATACTTTGGCTCCAACACACACTGTAATCTAACTTCACTTTCCCTTACTTCAAACTGTCCTAAGTCCACTCACAATCTACGACATACAATCAACCATCCACAATCTACAATCTCAATCTACCAACATCCGTTGTTGGTCACGTCCTATGACCAACTCCCTAGTCTCGAGGCCGCGCCTTTGTCCAGCGTCCGTCACAGTCCATTTGTCTCCCATCCATCACTCATCATGTTCCGCCCACTTACATTAACAGTTGACTCAATTGTGCGGGGATGGGGTTGGTTTGACATAATCATCTCTGTTGAAACCCACACCATTGCCAAACAATTCCCTCGTCAGCTGCTTCGCGCGGCTCAGTTGTCTCACCAGTTACAGACCGTGGCAATTCACACCAGAACTACTTTTTGCGCCTCTGGCCCCTGGCAGCCCTTGATCTCATATCAAAGGACCCGCCATGCCACCTGTACGCGCTCAACTCCTGGCGGTCATACTTTGAAATCAAATGAACCCAACCGCCCCAAATTCTCCACAGTATTGTTCTCTCTCTGACCGCAATATATATATATATATATATATATATATATATATATATATATATATATATATATATATATATATAATATATATATATATATATATATATATATATATATATATATATATGGGCTGTGGAAATTAACGATTAATTTCTCGATTAATCGTTAAAATTTTTTAACAATTAAATTATTTTTAACGATTAATCAACTCATCACTTACAAATTATTGGAAGTCAAAAAGTAATAAGTAAAATGTAAAAAAAATCTTTTTTTTAAAAAGGACACGCTTTTATTTCATTGGTTCTGGCATCCCCGCCCTCAAATTGAAAATTACTATGTCGAGAGGCGTTGTGTGAGAAATAGAACGAAAAAATAACTCTTTACAAACCACTTCTGACATCAACACATTGAATTTACTTGAATCCCTCTAGTGCGAATTGTTTATATAACTTAATGTGATAGTGTTAATTAAACAACCCGTATAGACAAAGTTTTTTACTATAAATCCCTTATATATGAGACAGAACTAAAAGTAAAAGTATTGCTAATGTTCATCGCGCGACAAACATTTACAGACTGAAACGCGCTGATCTCACCTGCCCTTGATGTAAACACGGGAATTCGATAAACGAGGGCTGGAGTGAAACCAGTGAGCCGTGGAGGTCAACTCTAGCAGACGACTATACATTCTAAATAGTGATAAATAGAGATAAACTAAAAATTGATTAATTTAATTACGGTACGTTCGATCGATCTGAAATTTTGATACAATGCATTGTCATCCAAGATCTATCTGTTAAACTTTTGAGATCTCTAGGACCATCAGAAGTGGTTTAATTTTACGTTACAAGATTTGACGGAAGGATGGATGGATGCAGGGCCGGATTTCCGCCTAGGCCCACAAGGCCCGGGCCTAGGGCCCCAGCCGTCCAAGGGGCCCCGCTGGTGGAATCTTTACATAAGCCCAAAAGCCTGGCTTCATTATCAAAAAGCGTTATCGAAAATAATAGTATAATAAATATTTTTTACTACATTTTGCATACACTGCCCAGTAGTCAAGTGCACGGGTTTCGTTTGTGTTGGTTTGTCATTGTAAGCCGCGTTCTGAGGCGTAGGGTGGTTGGGACAGATTGCACCACCAGTAAAAAACGGCACGACCCCGATTTCCCCCCCTCCCCATACCACACACAGGACAAGTCACCACCCGAGCCGGGATTTGGGTTTCAGATTACAGATAATTGACAGGGACCGGGAGAACAATTTTTTAATGTCGACTGACTTGACCAGAGGCCAGGGACAAGTCACAAGTAGTTTATGGGGACCTGCCAAAGGTTTCAATGAAGTTTGTTTTAATGCATTTAACTAGATGGCCTTCTACAATTTCACCTGCATACCTTTGGTCACCAATATATTGACAGGGGAAATGTTAGATCGGGGAATAGGAAGCCAGGGAGCCACCGAATAGGTTTTGAGGAGCATTGTGGCTGTTGTGAGCTCACTTTCTGATTAGGATTTTTTTTAAACAGTGGGAACTATGTTATGACCATAGATGTTTTGGTTGAGTTTGATCCTTTTCTGGACTTACAAATAAAACGCCACCGTAACAAAGGAAGTAGCACATCATATCTTTCATCAGAAATATGCGATGAAATGATTAACATCATGGCAGAAAAGGAAGAAAAAGTAATAATTACAAAACAATCGTGACTGAGATTTTTAAAAAAGCAAAATATTTCTCTATTTCTGTGGACTCTACTCCGGACATTTCTCATATAGATAAATTTTCTTTCATTATGAGATATGTCTCTGAAGACGAATAATATTTTGATGTTTATTAAAGTCACTAAAGTCAAAACAAATTATATGTTCTGTACTGCAGCATTTAATTTGGAAAATTTCCAAAATTGCTTCGAGATGGTTGGGGGGCCCAAAAGTAAAAAGTGCCTAGGGGCCCTCGGTCTCTTAAATTCGGACCTGGATGGATGGATACAACATACAAACAGTTTGAGTTAAATAAAAGCTTGTAATAAAAAAAGAATAATAATTAAATATTTAAAAAATCTTTTTTTTTAAAAGGACACGCTTTTAACATAATCACTACTTTTAGTTATGTCTCATATATAAGGGATTTATAGTCAAAAACTTTGTTTTTACATCTATTTTTAAATCCCTTATATTAACTTCGCGGCCGTCTCATCATCTCATCATCTCATGGGCTGGGCGGGCGGAAAAACAAAAGTCAAAAATAACCCACTTCCAGTGATCCGATCGACTGAAATTTGGCACACGCACCCATCTCACCTAACAATGCATCATATTAAAATTTCAGATCGATCGATTGTACCGTAATTAAATTAATGCATTTTAAGTTTTTCCTTATATAACGTATGTAATTCAAATTCACGGTTTGTTATTGTTTTTTTCCCACGTGAGTTTGAGTTGACGCTTAGACGTCGACCGTCGTGCCGACACCCCCTCACGTCCCATCCCCCGTTAAAAGACAGGGGACATCACTCGGTGTCAGTCTGTAAATATTTCTGGCGTTGGAAAATAATCAATACTTATAATTATGACTCAAATATAAGGGATTTATAGTAGAAAACTTTGTTTTTACGGATTTGTTTTATTAAATCCCTTATATTAACTTCACCGCCGTCTCTCTCTGTCTCTCTGTCTGTCGTCATCTCATGGGCGGGTGGGCAGAAAAACAAAAGTCGAAAATGACCCACTTTCCGTGATCTGATCGAGCTGAAATTTGGCACACGGGCCCGTCTAACCTAACAATGCATCGTATCAAAATTTCAGATCGATCGAACGTACCGTAATTAAATTAATGCATTTTTAGTTTATCCTTATATGTGGTATGTAATTCAAATTCACGGTTTGTTATTGTTTTTTTCCCACGTGAAAGTTTGAGTTGACGCGTTGAGGCGACCCATCTTAGCACCGGGGCACTTTTGTTTACATTTTACGTGTCACGCTGAGCTCGGTCAAGCGAATCGGTGATCAGACTTTTCCCCTCTCACCCTCAGGGTTATGAAGCAAACTTGAGTTAAGACAGATTCAGTCTGTAAATGTTTGAAAATAATCAATACTGTTAGTTATGTCTCATATATAAGGGATTTATAGTCAAAAACTTTGTTTTTACGGGTTTGTTTTATTTAAAACTTATAATAAAAACTCTTTACAATTCACGTCTGACGCCCACACATTTTTTCCCCTATTTTTTTATACCAAACACCTCATAAGCGCCCGCCCAACGTTTTATATCACGGTGATGTGTTCACGTGGTGAACTCATGGATGTCAACAAAGCAGACGGGTACCGATGCTTATATAAAGATAAACTAAAATGCAATAATTTCAATACGGTACATTCGATCGATCTGAAATTTTGATGCAATGCATTGTCATCCAAGATCTATCTGTGGTAAAATTTTGAGACCTCTAGGACCATCCGAAGTGGTTTAATTTTACGTTTCAAGATTTGAAGGAAGGATGGATGGATACAACATACAAACAGTGTGACTTAAATAAAAGCGTGTAATAATAAAAATAAAAGGTGGCCGATAAGTAACAAAAAATTGCCTGACAAATTACACGAACATTTTGGTTTTATGTTAAACTATTGACTGACGGAAATGTTCAAAATGTTGATAAAGTTTGCCTACCATGCTTCTAATGAACACCGATATCCGATAATGTCCTTCCTTGCCAAGACCGTTTTATGCATACCAGTTACCTCAGTTCCATGTGAATGATTGTTCAGCTCTGCTGGTTATATTGTCAATAAGGCATAACTTGAACCAAATAATGTCAACACACTTTTCTTTTTGCGTAGTTTGTCAAAAGATACATATAAAGGAGACATTCCAGTGATATATAGATTTTCAACAAGAACGTATAAAAGGTGTTACTTATGAAATCATACAATTTTAATTTTTCCTTTAATCGAAATTAACGATTAATTAATCGTTAACTTTTCAAAAGTTAACGATTAAATTTTAATTAATCGTTAACAGCCCTAATATATATATATATATATATATATATATATATATATATATATACATGCTAGGATTTATTTATATCTAACTTTATAACATGAACATCTTGCCACTTTCTTTTGTTTTCTATTACAACATTGTATTGACTTTCTTTTAAAAAGTCTATTCTCTTTTTTAAAATCCCATTTCTGATTCCTTCAATTTACAAAAATTATAGTAATGTTGAGCTCTTGAATAGCTATTTTCGGTAATTACTTTATGCCAGTTTTTTTCCCAATAGATTAGCTATTTAGTACCATCGTTTGTTTACGCTAAAAAATAAAATATTAAAATGAAAATAATTATGCTTTAGAGCAGTAGTGTCCATAAAGTCCGGCCCGCCGGCCAAAACTAGCACGCGATGCAATTTTAACTGGCCCGTGGTCTCTTCTTAAATAATTAATTGACTGACGTATTATTTCTGTAACGACGTATATACTAACAATAAAAGTAGAAATTTGATACTGTTTTGAGTACGTGAAATGATGGCGAAAATCGATGACGTTTAATTTTTTACAACGTGGAAATGGATTTTTAAAAACCCGATGAAGTTATGTGCTATTAAGTGATGAAGATTGTTGAAAATATTTGTTCCGAGAAAAAAGCAGGAGATTGCCAATGTTGACCTGTAACGAAACACTGTGGCTCGCAGAATTGAAGAAATCTCATCTGACATTAAGAGACAAAGTGAGGCAAAAGCTGAAAAAATTGACTTTTCTTCGATATCCTTCGATGAAAGCAATGATGCACCCGACACTGCCCATCTTTTTTTTTAGAGGAGTCATGATGACATGTGTGTGAGTGAAGAATTACTTGACTTCCAGAGTCTTAAAGACAAAACTGATGCATTTGACACTGCCCAAGTTCTTATTTTTTGGAGGAATGAAAGATGACATGTGTGTGAGTGAAGAATTATTTGACCTTCAGAGTCTTGAAGATCGAAACAAGGGGAAAAGATTTATCTGCTTCCGTTTGTTCTGCTGTCAGTGACATTAAACTATCATGGAAAAAATATATGGAATTATTACTGATGGTGCCCCTGCCATGATTGGTGAGTATAGCGGACTTGCAACACTTGTCTGTAACAAAGTCAGCGAAGAGGCTGGCAAAGCTTTTAAACTTCACTGTATCATTCACGAACAAGTTATTTGTGCCAAACATCTTAGATATGATCATGCCATTAAGCCAGTGATAAAAACTATAAAATATATTCGCTCAAAAGCCATGTTTCACGCCAGTTTCAGCATCTTCTTCTTGATATTCGAGTAGATTACGGAGATGTGTATTAAAATGTTGTAATATGGCTCATTAAGGGTGACAGCACTTCAGCGCTTCTATGTACTTCAAAAATTTTTTTTGAATTCTTGGAAAATAAGAAACAACCAATTCCAGGGCTATCTGATACTGCTTGGCTGGAATTTTTTGCATTTTTAGTTTATATGACAAGATATCTGAACGTTCTTAACACAAATCTTTAAGGGCGCAATGCAGTAGTAAGCCAATTATATTCACATATCAAGGCCCTTATTTCCACTGTCATGTGTCACCATGTTTGCTTAAGTTTTTCACGTCTAAATAAATTTAGGATACGCGGTAAAAGTTTGTAGTGAAAAAAAAATATTATTACTTTTTTATTAATAAAGTGAAACATTTATTAGAAATATTTTCTTACATTTTAATCGAATTTTTATAACTTTTGACGATTAATTGAGAAATTAATCGATGATTTACGCAGCCCTACTTTAATTCTAATGTCATTTGCTTTAGTGCGTTTTTTAAAACTTGAAACGACATCACACATTATGTTGTTTTACTAACTGGCTTTACATTCTGTTTTTTATTTTTATGTTTAAGAAGTAATTTCTCTTCATACAAATCAAGGGACGTCTCTAAATTTAAATCCCTTGATCTTGCTCTTGGCATCAAGGCAGAACACATAAAATCAAGGGACGGATTATAAAATTTATTTAATTTTTTTTTGTTTCTTCACACACACTCTGACAAGTTGAAAATTTTCATTCATGAGAAATTCTTGGCAGATGAATGACACCATTTGTTTGGACGCGATTCTGTTTTTCACCCTTTGGTTCCCAGTTTCAGTGGTTCCAAGCGCCACACCCTTCCATTATTAAGGGACTATTTTAAGTTCTTCCTGTGTAAGCCAGATACAAATACGTGATGAACTATCAAATTGTAACATTAATCTAATTAGCAATCAAGATATTCCGGTGTCTTCGTAAATATTCTGTTGTTTCCGTAAAATGGAGTTAAACCCGAGTCAAGTGGACATGAGAATGGAAGGAATATTTAAATCCGAACCCGCTGAGAAGGCGTTAATGGAAAAAATAAATTAATGTGAGTAAGGACGAAAAAAAAAGATGAACAACGAGTTGTTGTTTTTTAGTTTAGGTTTCAATGCTAGAGAGGATTCGTTTTATCATTTTAGGAGTCGGTAAATGAATGAGAATTTATTTGATTTTAAGGATTTTTAAAAAGAAAGTCTTGGTGTACTCGATGGATATAATCGGCGTCTCCATCCATTAAATATAGAGTTGAATCAACCTGAATTAAGCTCCGAACAGCCAGTGTTATTAAATATTAATTTAGAATTTAGACAAACCCTGTTTCATTAGAAGTTAAAATGATTTGCTTTATATTAAACATATAACTGGTTTTAAAAAATTTGATTTGTTTCTTGGTACTTTCAACTCACGTACAATTTAAATTTTGTTTAATATAATCTTTCAATAACTAAAAACCAGACAGAGATTTCGGGTGTTGTATTTAAACACAGATTGTAATTCTGTAATTATATTAATGAATTAAGGAAAATAGTTAGACATGTAAAAACATAACAGGCAATTAGGCTTAAGTAGCTTTAATCTATGACACATAAGTAAATTAAGTAACGTCAGAAATTTGAAAGATATTTTAAACGATGAAGAATATTTCTAATAATTGGTATATATTTAACTAAAACCAATAATAATAAAAAACAAGCTAACATATGGGATATAACGTGGCGTAACATATAAATTATATTTGTCCAAATATTTGCATTTTACGAAACATTTTACTTAATTTGAGATCATTTCATACTTATTTTATTTTTTTAACAATTTTTTCTTTAGTTTTCTCCATGGTGTCTCTGTATCCTCCCCCCCCCTTACATTATTTCACACGTAAGCCCTCAACACTATGACCATCAACATTCAATGGAGTATCTATGATCGGTTGTCCTTATTTTTAAATCCCTTATATTAACTTCGTGGCCGTCTCTGTCGTCATCTCATCATCTCTCTCATCATCTCATGGGCTGGGCGGGCGGAAAAAGAAAAGTCGAAAATAACCCACTTCCAGTGATCCGATCGAGCTGAAATTTGGCACACGGACCCGACTTACCTAACAATGCATCGTATCAAAATTTCAGATCGATCGATCTAACCGTAATTAAATTAATGCATTTTTAGTTTATCCTTATACGAGGTATGTAATTCAAATTCACTGTTTGTTATTGTTTTTTTCTTCCACTTCCACGTGAGTTTGAGTTGACGCCGACCGTCGTGTTGACGCCGACCGTCGTGCCGACACCCCCTCAGATCATTTATTAAAGACTAGCAAAATACCCGCGCTTTGCTGCGGTAAATTAGGATTTCAGTAAGCATTGAGAACCCGCGTAACACAAATTCAAAACACAAATTGATTTCAAAATGGATCATGATGGATATAATACATATATTAACTTCACCGTCTTGTCTGTCTGTCTGTTGTAGTCCCGCAGAAAAACAAAAAAACGAAAAGTAAAAAAATGACACACTTCCCGTGATCCTATCGAGCTGATAATTTAATTTTTTTTCGTCTGCTAACATTGCGGGAGGGTACTCAACAACCGCCCAAAGTTTCATGCTTCCACCTACACGGGAAATAGGAGAATTAGTGATTTTTAGTTTTTATATAGCTCATATACGAAACAAAATTACATTTCGGCCCCCGGCCCCCGTTATGTGATAATTTATATATATGTTCCACCTGTTACCATCGCGGAATGTTATCCAACAACTACCCAAAGTTTCATGCTTCTACCTTCTCGGGAAATAGGAGAATAAGGGATTTTTAATTTTTATAAAGCCAGAATAAGGAAAAAAAAACGTTTTTGGGCCCCCGGCCACCATGAGTGTGAATTTCAAAATTGTTTTTCCACCTGTTACCATTGCGGAAGTGTACTTAACAACTCTCCAAAGTTTCATGCTGCTACCAACACGAGAAATTGGAGAATTAGTGTTGAGTCAGTTTTTTATACAAGAAGAAAACTACATTTTGGCCCCCGGCCCCAGTAAGTGATAATTTAGATAGTTTTTTAAACTGTTACCATCGCAGAATGTTACTTAACAACTACTCAAAGTTTCATGCTACTTCCTACACAGGAATTAGGAGAATTAGTGATTTTCAGTTTTTATATAACTCATATAAGGAAAAAACTACATTTTTGCCCCTGGGCCCCAGTAAGTGAAATTTTGAATATTTCTTCGCCTGTTACCATCGCGGAAGTGTACTCAACAACTTCCCAAAGTTTCATGCTTCTACCTACTCGGGAAATAGGAGGATTAGTGATTTTCAAATGTTTATATAGCCAATGGAAGGGGAAAAAAAGATTTTGGGCCCCCGGCCCCCATGAAGATGAATTTATAAATTCTTTTTCGCCATTTGTCGTCGCGAGAGGCTACTCAACAACTTCCCAAAGTTTCATGCTTCTACCTACGCGGTAAATCCGAGATTAGTGATGAGTCTGTTTTAATAAAAGAAGAAACTACATTTGGGCCCCCGGCCCCCATTAAGTGATAATTTATATATTGTTTTTACCTGTTACCATCGTGGAAGTGTACTTAACAACTACCCCAAGTTTCATGCTTCTACCTACACGGGAAATAGGATAATTTGTGATTTTTAGTTTTTGTATAGCTCATATAGGAAAAAAACTTCATTTGGGCCCCCGGCCCCCAGGAAGTGATAATTTAATTTTTTTCCTCCCGTCGCTATCGCTGGTTTTTACTCAACAACTTCCCAAAGTTTCATGCTTTTGCCTACTCGAGAAATGAGAAAATTAGTGATTTCATATTCTATATAGTCCATATAAGGAAAAAAAAGCATTTTTGGGCCCCGGGCCCCCAACAGTGTGAATTTTAAAATTCTTATTCGCCAATTATCGTTGAGAGAGTGTACTCAGCAAGTTCCCAAAGTTTCATGCTAATACCTACACGGGAAGTTGGAGAATTAGTGATGAGTCAGTTTTTTATATAAGAAAAAAACTACATTTGGGCCCCCGGACCCCATTAAGTGTTATTTTAAATATTTTTTTCGCTTGTTACCATCGCGAAAGTGTGCTTATCAACTACCTAGTGTTTCATGCTTCTACCTACACGGGAAATAGGAGAATTTGTGATTTTTAGTTTTTGTGTAGCTCATATAAGGAAAAAACTTCATTTGGGCCCCCGGCCCCCAGGAAGTGATATTTTAATTTTTTTTCCTCCCGTCGCTATCGCTGGTTTTTACTCAACAACTTCCCAAAGTTTCATGCTTTTGCCTACTCGAGAAATGAGAATCTTAGTGATTTCATAATCTATAGAGTCCATATAAGGAAAAAAAGCGTTTTTGGGCCCCGGGCCCCCAACAGTGTGAATTTTTAAAATTCTTATTCGCCAATTATCGTTGAGAGAGTGTACTCAGCAAGTTCCCAAAGTTTCATGCTAATACCTACTCGGGAAGTTGGAGAATTAGTGATGAGTCAGTTTTTTTATATAAGAAAAAAACTACATTTGGGCCCCCGGACCCCATTAAGTGTTATTTTAAATATTTTTTTCCGCTTGTTACCATCGCGGAAGTGTGCTTATCAACTACCTAGTGTTTCATGCTTCTACCTACACGGGAAATAGGAGAATTAGTGATTTTTAGTTTTTATAAAGCTCATATAAGGAAAAAACTTAATTTGGGCCCCCGGCCCCCAGGAAGTGATAATTTAAATATTTTTTCTCTCGTTACCATCGCGGGATTGTACTCAACAACTTCCCAAAGTTTCATGCTTCTGCCTACTCGGGAAATAGGGAGAATTGGTGATTTTCAAATTTTATATAGGCCATATAAGGAAAAAAAACGTTTTTGGGCCCCCGGCCCCCATGAGTGTTATTTTTAAAATTCTTTTACTCCAATTTTCGTCGCGAGAGGCTACTCGACAACTTCCCCAAAGTTTCATGCTTCTACCTACACGGGAAGTTGGAGAATTAGTGATGAATCAGTGAGTCAGTGAGGGCTTTGCCTTTTATTAGTATAGACAAGGGACATCACTTGGTGTCAGTCTGTAAATGTTTGAAAATAATCAATACTGTTAGTTATGTCTCATATATAAGGGATTTATAGTAAAAAACTTTGTTTTTGCGGGTTTGTTTATTAAATCCTTTATATTAACTCGTGGTGTCTGCGGCCGACTGACCGACCGACCGACCTTGTCGCCAAAACTTTTGATCGATTTTTAACCCACTTCTCGCATAGCGAGCTGAAATTTTGCAGGCAGTTTCGTACCGATGATAAAACCAATGTATCAAAATTTCAGATCGATCGCATTACCGTAATTAAATTATTGATTTTTTAGATTATTTTATTTATTCCTATGTATCATGCTATTTTTTGAGATAGAGCGTCGCGGTGCGTATTATATTGAACAACCTTTCTGTCGCGCAATAAGGTGCGTATTTTATTGACAGCTCTTTTTATAAACATATTCCTGATCGGTGCGCATTATATTAAACATGTTTTACGACACAACTGCAATTTTGTATTTCTGGATGGTCTGGCGCTGCGTATTATAATGAACATTCTTTTAATTACTTCTCGTACATAAAGGATTTATAGTCAAAATCTTGGTTTTTTACGGGTTTTTCTTATTAAATCCTTTATATAAACTCGTGGTGTCTGCTTGAGTGCTTGCCTGCTTGTCGCCAAAACGTTTGATCGATTTTTAACCCACTTCCTCGTAAGCTAGCGAGCTGAAATTTTGCAGGCAGTTTTGTGCCGATGATAAAAACAATGTATCAAAAATTTCAGATAGATCGCATGTACCCGTAATTAAATTATTGAATTTTTAGATTATTTTTATTTATCTCTATGTATCATGTTAAATTATTATTGAGATAGAGTGTAAGAGTGCGCATTATATTGAACAACCTTTCCTGTCGCGCAATAAGGTGCATATTTTATTGACAACACTTTTAATAAACATATTCCTGATCGGTGCGCATTGTATTAAACATGTTTTACGACACAACTACAATTTTGTATTGTTGGATGGTCTTGCGCTGCGTATTATAATGAACATTCTTTTAGTTACGTCTCTTACATAATGAATTTATAGTCAAAAACTTGTTTTTTTACGTTTTTAAAAAAATTAAAACTTTATATTAACTCGCTTTTTCTGTTGGTTTGGTTGATTGTTTGCTTGCTATCTTGTCGCCAAAATTTTGGATCGATTTTTAACCCACTTTCTCGTAAGCTAGCGAGCTGAAATTTTGCAGGCAGTTTTGTACCAATGATAAAAACGATGTATCAACATTTCAGATTGATCGCATGTACCGTAATTAAATTATTGCATTTTTAGATTATTTTATTTATCTCTATGTATCATGTTATTTTTGAGATAGTGTCAAGATGCGTATTATATTAAACATGTTTTACGACACAACTGCAATTTTGTATTTTTGGATGGTCTTGCGCTGCGTATTATAATGAACATTCTTTTAGTTACGTCTAGTACATAAAGGATTTATTGTCAAAAACTCGGTTTTTTATGTGTTCTATTTTTTAAAAAGCCTTTATATTAACTCGTGGTTTCTATTTGGTTGATTGTTTGCTTGCTTGTCGCCAAAACTTTGGATCTATTTTTAAACCACTTTCTCGTTAGCTAGCAAGCTGACATTTTGCAGGCAGTTTTGTGCCGATGATAAAAACGAAGTATTAAAATTTCAGATCGATCGTATGTACTGTAATTAAATTATTGAATTTTTAGATTATTTTATTTATTTCTATGTATCATGTTATTTTTTTAGATAGTGTCCCGGTGCGTATTATATTGAACAACCTAAAATAAATGAAATCCACACTGACTATAGACAACTTAAATGATTGAATGAATGAATGCTTTCTTTATATGTTTTATTACTTCCATCTCAGTATTTAATATCGCCCATGTCTGCACCAGACCTTAATGTGAGGCATTGATATACAATATTCTTTAAAATGTGTATTTTGAACTATCAAGTTTGTTTATTTATAAAGATAAAAAACTAATTGAAGGTTGCTATTTTATTATACAGGAAGCTGGAATGGTGTTAAATTGAAGATATTTGGAGGGGGGGAATGACGTATTCAGTATTACAAGTTCATTACACAAATACGCAAACATAAATATCAGAATCATTTCTAAACCTTAAAAACCATTTAAACATATTAGATAACCTAAAAAATAATAACGTTTATTTAGATAAACATCAGGACAATCCACCCACGCATCGCCAAGAAACAAACATCAACAAAAATCCAACTGTCCAAACAAACATACAACAAAAATCCAACCATCCAAACAAACATACAACAAAAATCCAACCATCCAAACAAACATACAACAAAAATCCAACCATCCAAACAAACATACAACAAAAATCCAACCATCCAAACAAACATACAACAAAAAATCCAACCAACCAAACAAACATACAACAAAAAATCCAACCAACCAAACAAACATACAACAAAAAATCCAACCAACCAAACAAACATACAACAAAAAGAGGAAAAAAAACACTTACCCAACTTACTAAGAGTATGTTCTACTTGAGCACGGGCAAAACTCTTTATGGGGACTAACATTGAGTTACCCTCCTTGTTGAGCCTCTCTCATGCAGTCTCCAAGACAACAATTATTTATTAATGTCTGCACCGTGCTAATCAGACTTTTGGAAAGATGCCAGGCCAATTTAAGTCGGGTGTTTGTGAACATTTATTCGTTTTTTAGGAGACAGTTTGGAATTTCGGTACTGGAAGTAAAGACGATGCTAGCTCAGATACCTAACAGCTGTATAAGAATGCATTCGTCTTCTGATATGTATGCTGTTATGGTGGAAATCATACGTTGTTGCGTAAACACGGTACAAAATCTCTTTGAAAATGAAACGCACATAGAGTTCAAAGGTCACTGTATATGCGGCATCATGCAAAGTTTACCAGACTAAAAGTTGCCAAAGATTCAAGTAGATGATTGTACACGCAAACTCGCCAGCGTCATCAAGTTTCAGAGTACAAGACTTTGAGTGACTACATCGAGCCAATCTAAATCAATAAAACCTTTTGTGGCTATATTATTAACGACGCATGTACGCAAGATGAATGAAAAATGTAAACCAATGAAAGACGAGAGTTTAATGACCCTTTTAAATGTAAATATCGAAACAGGACATGTCATTAAAGACACGGGCACACGTCATTAAAGTCAAAAGCACACGTCATAGAAAACAGGGGCACACGTCATTAAAGTCACAGATAGACGTCAGTAAAGACACAGGCACACGTCGTTAAAGACACAGACACACAACATTAATGACACAGGCATCCGTAATTAAAGCCACAGACACACGTCGTTAAAGACACATGTCATTAAAGACACAGACACCCTGGGTTAAGGAGACGTGAACAGCACGCATGATTAAGTAGTTGCATTGAATCTTTTATTTTTTAAAATATTACAATGTTTAGAAATTTCTTTTGATGCTGAGAAGCGTACTGAATATTCTGTCAACTTTCTGAAATATAAACCATTTTAATTGCATGAGAATGATTCATCATTTACTTATCACTTATTACATAAAATAACAATAATAAATGTCTATTTAGTTTATTCCAAAAATGGTTAATTTGCAATTATGGCAACCTTGTTAAATGTATCCTTTTCCCTATGTATAGTTTATGCACGCCATTTTTTCATATGATTTTTTTTCATTTTCCACGTTACATTTAACATTTTGTTATAGTTCAAAGTTTTAAATAAAAAAGAAAATCAGGCAAAAGAGACAAATACAGTATAAACATAGCTATGGGAAACGCTATAATCAGATGATATAAATATTTACTCAGATTTCCTTAAAGATAGAACATTAAATCAAACAACCGTAAAAACAAAGTTTTTGACTATAAATCCCTTATATATAAGACATAACTAAAATATTGATTATGTTCAAACGCGACAAACATTTACAGGCTGAAACTGAGTGAACTCCACCTGGTGTTAAACACGAGATGTGGTCATCGATGGGTGGCGTGAACTCAGTGACCCGTAAAATGTAAAAAATAGCGACCGCTACATATAGTTTAATAGAGATAACTAAAAAGGCATAAATTTAATTACGGTACATGCGATCGATCTGAAATTTTGATACGATGCATTGTTAGGTGACACCAGTCTATATGAAAAATTTCAGCTCGATAGCATCTCGGGAAGTGTGTCATTTTTTACTTTTGTTTTCCGCCTGCCTGACGACGAACGACAGAGATGACGACATACAGAGAGAGAGAGAGTGGAGAGAGAGAGAGAGAGAGAGGAGAGAGAGAGAGAGAGAAGAGAGAGATAGAGAGAGGAGAGAGAGAGAAGAGAGAGGAGAGAGAGAGAGAGAGAGAGAGAGAGGGGGGGAGAAGATTTCGAAGCTAATATAAGGGATTTAAACATTCCATTTTCATCAACGATTTTGATCTTTAATTATTTACACTAGAGACGAGATGCTCCCTAGCAACCAATGAATATTTTTAAAGCTCGGTGAACCATTGCGAAATGTCCAAGCTCCTAAAGTTATTTCATTAATATGCATTCAGATAAGTCACTTGATGAAACCAATCTCAAAGAAGGATAATCACTACCCACATGCCACACCAGCTTGCACTGTCATCACACCAATGCATTGAATTGAATTCATTGATTGTCTAATTTACCAACGCAAACTTGCCACTGATTTGTTACATCAAATTTTTTAAATTGTTATGAAGCAATTCAGTCTCTGGACAAATTGTTAATTCTAAATAATTAAAGTTTTATAAATACATAGTTTTCTTGTGAGTTTTCAATTTAAATTCCTGTTTATCACTCAGAAATTGTATATTTGTTCGAAAAATTAATTCAGTTTAAAGAAAGTCGTCAGAATTTCACTGGGTTGTGGGGTGGGGAGGGGGGTTCCGTCGGTTGTCTACCCCTTGTAGTAGATCCTACCTCATTACCATGACAACCATGTCTGTGTCATTCCCACAGAGTGCAGTCTTTGAGACACTGGGGGTCAAAGAATGTACATGGACAGATTGACTTCTTCAGGATTGTGTTGGGCAGTCCGATACAGTTGGCGTTACAAAACACGTCGCCTATATTACAGGAGCTGCACCATAGGAAGCTGACTCCTAGAGAAAGTAAAGATAGAGGTACGGTGTGCTGTGGTGGTCTATTATGGTACGCAGTTATTTACTGTAGTAATAGTAGAAGGTTCATTTATAAGGTGTGTAGTTTTGGTTTAGTTAAGTATGAATTCACAATTTAGCACTGCAGCTTTACATAGTGACGCCTGTTGTTATTCACTATTAACGTATATATACATTTGTAAATTAATAAGGTCGGCTTTAACTTTAATCATTATTCATGTATGCAGCTTTACATTAGTAAATTATGCAGGCATTTACTGTTATGTTATACATTTGAAAATTATTAAAGCTGGCAGTGGAGTTGTAAGTTAGTAAATTGTGCAGTATAGTATCGAAAAAAATAGATTTACTTAGAAATGAAAAGCTGTATGAAATTCAACCAACACCGATAATTTATAAAACCGACTCACCTTGGCAAACGACAATGGCTAGTGCCAGGACACAGGCAAATAGAATGACTTTCATCATGATCAACCTAAACTGAATGTGTCAACTAATATTTATACACCGCAAGATAACATCTGGACTCACTTCATTCACTTAGGATCTTATTTAAGGCATATATAAAGATAAGAACTTTGTTAAGATAAGAAAAACACTTTGTGATTCGTGATAAGGGGCAAGGATTTCTCATTTATTGACAGTTCTCAAACCACTGACAGAACACCAAAAACTTTCATAGCAACATTATAAAAGTTATAACTATTTGTTTTAACAATACAACGCTATATTGTACGTTAATAACGCCAGGGAATTATTCTAGATCTTATCTTATCATAATTTTTTTTATCTGTTACATACGCTCTTTCTATACAGAAGAATAATGCGTCCTACGCTTATACATAGTTTATGTATAGTCTTGAATTTTTATTAGCGTTTTCAATGTTGATAAAGTGTTGATTTTCCTGGTTTCCTCATAAAGTGTTTTCATCCCAATGTGTATCTGACGGTAGTATAAGTTTATCGTTGTGTTGTATTTCCAGTTTGGATTAATTGCCTTATGTATTATTTAGATAATAGTTTTCTAATTACCTGAGTTGAATCTTGAATCAAATTCTTGAAATTAATTTTGTAAAGGGATGAAATCAGTCTCCAGCAAAGTTCTGCGCTCGTATTTTTATAGAATTTTGTTGATACCTTAACCAGTCGATTAGGATTTGTGGACATGTTGTATTTAAAAGTGTTTGTTTTGATCTTAAGTTTAGGTAGTTTGAGGGAGTAAAGCCTAACAGAGCTATATTGTTAGTTGATCTACATCTTGTGTGTTTTACTTCTTTCGCGTCTTCTTTTTATCCACGAGTTTTCAATAATTTAAAATTATTTTTTTTGTTGATAAACAGAATTTCCTTTTTTAGTTTTGCATCGAATTGTAATTCATGTTTCCAAATTTTTGTTGACTTTTAAAATAAGGTGAAAATTATATTTAAAAAAACTAATATTTATCTAATATTTCTTATCTAAGATTCACGTGACTATTCACGTCAATGTTTTGTTGTTCGTCCGTCGTGATCGACGATGACCACTCTCATCTTATTTGCTGGGCCGCCACATGTGTTCTCTGGTGGCTTATTAACCCTATTTTTGCACGAAAGAGGCGTCCGCATGTCGGACAAGAGATAGAAGCGGTCCCTTCAGGTGGGTTTTGGTTACGTTCCTTTCTGGCTTGGCGTTTTAACTTGGCAGCCTGTTGTCTATTAGCTTCACAGTCAGCTGCGCCATTCCATATCGTAGAGCGCCAGTGGGCTCGGTTACTGGCTGCTGCTTCCCAGGAGTCATTGTCAGGGTATGAGAATCACTGCGAATGATTGTTGTGAGATTGTTGTGAGATTGTTGTGAGCCAGTGTTGGAGTCGGGTCAAGGCGTTGTTGACGGGTATGAACTCCTATCACGGGAATAATGTCTAGTGATGTCTGAGTGAACTTCTGGTCACACGGGATATGTCAGGGACATGACCAGAGGACACGCCAGGGTCAGTTGAGACCAGTTGGGGGGTTTATAAGAGAGTAGTCGAGACGAGGGCAGGGAGTTGCAGAAAGCTGTGTAGTTCGCACAGTGGTGTGCGGTCAGACCGGTCAGGGTAGACCGGGGAGCTGCAGGGTTGCAGTAAAACAGAGTTGAGTTTAACGTCGCCCAGAAGCGGTCGGGTCGGACCGAGGGCATGCTTGAGCATACAGCCCGTTATATATAGATGTATTTTATGTCAAGGCAAGACAGCCAGTTGTACAGTTGTTTATAGTAGAATAAACATTGCATCGTTACACAGACTTGTGTCATCTCTTGTGTATGTTGTGTGTAGCGGAGAGCAAGGTACAATCCACCTAAACATAGAGACTTAACATGGGGGACCGAATTGTCTCTGGATTGCCTAGCACCGCAAAACACTACGAGAGATGGGACGGAACCACATCAGCACAGCGGTATGTGCGCCTGTACTTTTCAGTACAGCGCCTCTGATACAGACTACTGTATCCATCGTAGGGCATACGTCTTACAACAGCACAACGACGATCAACCAGCGACGAACACGGGCAGACAGGGCAACGATCAACGTATCAGCGGATTTTCTGATAGACGATGCCTAGCAAGTCCCAGTACGGAACATTACCAGCCAGAAGACCAACTACAAGAGATACCTCGAACCAGAACCAGCAAAACAACGACGTCGGAACCAGCACAGCAACGACGTCTGAACCAGACGGTGCCAACTACGAGAGAAGACGATTACAAACTGTACCGGGAGGTCAAGTTGCAGAACCAACCATCCCGCCCCAGTGGGACCCTGAGGAGCCGAGACGACCCACAGCACCACAGTTCAAATCGGGACAAGATCGAGAAGATATTCAAGGTGGAGAAAAACATTACTAAGTGACAAGGAAACTGCAAAAAGTGTGACTTTGTGAACTTCTTACGAATGGATATTTATTGTGTAATGGGACTTTCATTGTATATGGATATTATGTCTGAAATATAACCCACAGTAAGTACGTACTTAATTACTTATAAAATAGTGTTAAATTGGGGAAGTGTGCTATAGCAAGATTGATCTGTTAGATAATATATATAGATATAGCATACCTGTCAGATATAAACGGACAATAAGGGAAGCTAGATTATAAAAAGTAAAATATAAAAGCTAGATAAAATAATGGCGGACAAGGATAGATGGTGGATTAATAAAATTGAGGAAGTACGGGCAAAGTGGCATAAAGAAGATGAAAAATTACTGAGACAAAACGAAGAGAGACAAAGACAGCGACAGATAAAAGATGAGAAAAAACGTAGACAATACGAAAAGAGACAATCAAAATTAGAGGCAAAAAGACAGAGAAGGGCTATAGAAGAGACAGAACACTACGACAGTGAAGTTATTAACTGTGAGGAAGTACTCTATGGAATAGCCAGTATATATTGTGAAGATCCATATTTAACGGAAGAGGTTTATAGGGTGGCGGACCCATCAGCTGGCCAGTTTAAATATTATAGACATGAGAATCCCGAAGAACCGGTCAATATCGTAAGGTATGAAAAGGAAAACATGATCCAGGGTGATCACAAGCCCAAGAGTAAGAAAGTTACTGAAGTTCATGAGAATTCCCCTAAGAACAAAAGACAATATATAAAGAAATATGAAGAATATGACAAAAAAGAAATGGAAATTAGTTTCCTTAAAAACCGTAACGCCGAAGATAAAAAAGAAATAGATTGGTTAAACTTGGAATTGGCAGACAACCTGAGCCTTGTAGACAGGCTAAAAGCCGCATTGTTCAACAAAGATAAGGAAATAGCGGAACACACAGATACAGTAAATGAATTACAATCAACAGTACGTAGCGTTCAAAACAGACTTAAAGAACTAGAAAAAGAAGACGTGGAAAACAAATTAAAAATAGAGGAAACTGAAGCTGAGTCAATTGAAGTAAGAATGAAAATTGCCGAACGAGAAAGTCAGTTGGTTGAAAAAGAGGAATTATTGGGAAAAGTAGAAAGAGAGCTAAACGACAAAGTGGAGTTATTAGACAAATTAAAGAGTGACCACAAAACAAAAGTAGATGAAAAAGAAGTCGAGCTATTGAGTTTAAAAATGAAAATCGACTCAATGGAGAGAGATTTTCCCAGATTATTAGAAATACTCAAGGTGAAAGAGGGCATACTAGCAGAGATGGAGATAAATGTAAACAAGGCAAACCAACATATAACAGAGTTGAAGAAGTCTGGGGTTGAAAAAGATGAAATATTAGAAAAATTACAGAGGGAAATAAAAGAAAAAGAGAGAAAAAACATAGAAAGGGAGAGAAACCTAATGATTACACACGACAATCTGAGTAAGAGTTTAGCAGACAAAGATGATTTATTAGAAGAATTGAAGAGAGAGCACAAAATAAAAATGAATGAATCTGAAGTTAAGTCCATGAACATGAAAATGAAAAGTACCGAAATGGATGAAGTGTATTCTAATTTGATAAAAATATTCAAGGGGAAAGATGAAAAACTAGCAGAGATGGAAATAAACTTAATAATTGCAAACCAAAATATAACAGGGCTGAATAGGACGCTGGATGATAACGACGAACTTATGGAAAAATTACAGAGGGAGCTAAAGGAAAGAGAGATAGAAAACAAAAATATTAAAGAAAGACTGACTCAAAAAGAAGAGGTCAATAAGCAGTTAACCCTAAAGGTAGAACGTAACAAAGAAGACATAACGGAATTATGGCGAATCATAACGGACAAAGAAGAAAAAATGGCTGACTTAAGCCTCAGGTTAACAGGGAAAGATATGACAGCTATGGTGCAGAGAAGGTGCAAGACACACCATAGTATTGTTGAAAAACCGTACGAAAATGAGAACAAAGAGTTGATAGAGAAAGAGGAAATTGTTGACAAAGGTCGCCAAGTGGACATAGAAAAAATTAGTGACCCAGATAGTAAAGATGAGGTGAAGCCCTCAGAAGGAAAAAAAAGTACACAGGAATGTAATGCTACTAAGGAGCGAAAAACTGAGTTGACTACAGAGAGGGTAGAAAAAAGCAAGCTCACAAAAAAATATGACAATGACATGTGCTCAGCGGGTCATAGCTTGGAGTCGGGGGACACAGAATACGGGTGCGACATCCAAACACATAGCACGGTAAACGTTGCACAGTTACGTAAGGACATTGACACATTACGGTCAAGACGGGCCGGTAATACGCAGACCATGACCGACAAAAGCTCACAGGACAGGCTTACAAAGAAAGATAACGGCTTCGCTGGTCCGTTAAGAGTAATTTTTTTGTTGATAGCTGAAGTCCTGGGGAGAACAGTAAGTCGTGGGGGCGAAAGTGGCGCGTGCGCAGATGTAGTCATAGACACAAGGGGTCAAGAAGGAAAATTCAAAGGTCAGGGTTATTATGACACTAGCTGCGGTATTGTTATACCCACGTGGGAAGTGCCGCGTAGGCATGACTTAGAACACATCAGCCTGTATAACGGAAACCAGGGTCGTTTGTTATTTAGGATTGGGGACAAACGTAATATCCCACCCTCAGATACAACGGCTATGATTTTTTTCAATGTTATGAAATTTTTGGCCTGTGTATTGATATATATGAATATGATATTTGTTATGATGATGATGTGGTTTTTGTGTTAACTATGATTTCTTTTTCAAGATGATGTGGGGTTTTTTTTTGTTGATAACTATAAGAGATAATAAGGTTTTTTTGTTAGAACTTGCGGGGTCCAGGTGACCTCGTGTCATTTTTTTATAACATGTATTGATGTGTCATGGGTACCAGTACTATACTGGGTATTGATGACGTATTTTGAGGGTCATGGCCATTGGGGTAATGATATAAGAAATGTTTCGCCCTGGAGATATCAGGACATTCTTGATTACAAGGATATGTATTGTTGATAGGTTCTGCTGAAAATAATGTTGGTGATTTTGATGATGAAATGAATTGTATTAATGAATTATGAATATGCTTTAAGTTTTGTGATGAGTATCATATTATGTTTATGATGATACGGATAAAAGGGGTCCCGCTGTGGGGACGTGAAATATACATAGGAGAACAGTGACTGTTCCTTATAGGTCCCATGATGTGGACAGAGCTAGTTGTAATTAATGACAGATTTAATTGCAATCTGGGGTATTATGATTATTATGATGAATTATGTTAATTACGACTACTATATGCACATGATTGATGATTGTTATATAATTGATTGTAATGGGTTAAATACAATCAGGCTGAAATGTTTATAGTTTGGATAAGTAGTTATCCCTATAACATTATCTCATGCTGGAGGTAATCCTGGAATAAATATCTTAAGGAATTTATATGAGGTACCAGTAGAGTCAGTTGTAAATAGAAAACAATCTAGCGTAAAAATGGTCAATTGTTGGATACTAATTATGTGAGGTGTTAGGACCAGTAGTAGGTCGAAGGTTGGTTCTTTGAGAATTAAGATAATAATGTACGAGTAGTCAAGAAGTAGGAAGTCAGACCTGTATGGCATGGGAGATAGGCTCCCTTTGTTATATAATTAACTACGTCCTGTACGGCAGGAGTGATGGGCAGTTTTTGTTAATCAATTAACCAAGTTCCTGTGTGGCAGGAGCGATGGGCTGTATTTATATACATAGATTTAGAACTGTGCCTATGGAGAGATAAGAGAGCTCAATAACACAGGTGTTATTAAAAAGTAATTAAGTGAGCAGTGATTGCTCCGTAATATGCCACATGATGTGGACAAGTGCTTAAGTGTTAGAATTTTTTTTGTTTTTTTTTGTTGTGTGTAATTTTTTTTCCAAGATTTGTAAATGGCATATTGTTAGATGGATTGATTATTAGTGATAATGAGATGCATTAAGACTTCACATGTATATATATTTTCTTTTTGCACTAATGTATATATAGAGTATGTAATTCAGGGGTGGTAGTATGACGGCTGTCCATCTCGAATGACGTTGCGGGTTAGTGAAGTCGTATAAAGGTACGACCAAGTGGATTTATGCTCTGTGTTGTATATACTATTGTTTTTTTTCATGCAATGTTGTGTATAAAATTATTTTGAAAGATATTAATTCATGATGTATTATATTATTGTAATTGTAATGTGCAGTGATTCCATGCCCTGACTTTGTTGTATTGTGAGATTCTACCCGTAAGTAGAATCTAACGGAAGAGGGGGGATATGTCAGGGTATGAGAATCACTGCGAATGATTGTTGTGAGATTGTTGTGAGATTGTTGTGAGCCAGTGTTGGAGTCGGGTCAAGGCGTTGTTGACGGGTATGAACTCCTATCACGGGAATAATGTCTAGTGATGTCTGAGTGAACTTCTGGTCACACGGGATATGTCAGGGACATGACCAGAGGACACGCCAGGGTCAGTTGAGACCAGTTGGGGGGTTTATAAGAGAGTAGTCGAGACGAGGGCAGGGAGTTCCAGAAAGCTGTGTAGTTCGCACAGTGTTGTGCGGTCAGACCGGTCAGGGTAGACCGGGGAGCTGCAGGGTTGCAGTAAAACAGAGTTGAGTTTAACGTCGCCCAGAAGCGGTCGGGTCGGACCGAGGGCATGCTTGAGCATACAGCCCGTTATATATAGATGTATTTTATGTCAAGGCAAGACAGCCAGTTGTACAGTTGTTTATAGTAGAATAAACATTGCATCGTTACACAGACTTGTGTCATCTCTTGTGTATGTTGTGTGTAGCGGAGAGCAAGGTACAATCCACCTAAACATAGAGACTTAACAGTCATGTCCGATGTCGAAGGCCTTCAGAGTCCTGAACTTGCTAATATTTCGGTGTCTGGAACTTTTTCCTGCCATTTTATATTGAGAATTTTTCTAAGGCTTTTGGTGTGTAAGTGGTTCAGCAAACTCGCATGGCGTTGGTATACAATCCAAGTTTCACATGAATATAATAAGGTGGGGAGCACTACTGCTCTGTATACTTTTAGTTTTGTTTGGGTACTAATTCCCCTTCTGTTCCAGACACTGTCATGCAATCTACCGAAAGCTGCGCTGGCCTTTGAGATTCTCGAGTTCACCTCGTCATCAATATTGGCCTTCTGGGACAGTGTGCTGCCAAGGTAAGTAAAGCGGCTCACTGTGTTGATTTTGTTGCCGTTGATGAATATGTTAGGCTCAGTATAGGATTTGTCCGGGGCCGGCTGGTATAGCACTTCTTTCTTTTTTGTGCTGATGGTGAGCCCAAAGTTAGAGCAAGCACTGGAAAATTTGTCAGCACTTAGTTGCAGTTGTGCTTCAGAGCCCGCGTTAAGGGCACAATCATCAGCAAAAAGAAGTTCCAGAATGCTGTCTGATTTGACCTTTGTCTTAGCTTTAAGCCTCCTGAGGTTGAACAGACGACCATCAGTGCGATACCTGAAGTCCATGCCTACATTTCTATTCCTGAAGGCCTCTGTAAGCATGGCTGATAACATGAGGCTGAACAATGTTGGGGCCAGAACACAGCCTTGCTTAACGCCATTTGTGACAGGGAATGGTTAAGATACCTCTCCGTTGTCCTGGACTCGAGCCTGCATGCCATCATGAAACTGCCTTACAATGGTTATATACTTATTTGGACACCCATACTTGGCCATAATCCTCCATAGGCCCTCTCTGCTGACTTTGTCAAAGGCTTTCGTAAAGTCTATGTAAATGGAAAATAGGTCCATATTCTGCTCTTGAAACTTTTCCTTCAATTGCCTAGCTGCAAAAATCATGACAATGGTCACACGTTCTTTCCGGAAACCACATAGGTTTTCTGGTAAAAGACCCTGATCCAGATGTGCATTTAGGCGATTTAGGAGAATTCTGGCGAGTATTTTTCCTGCAATTGATAGCAGTGAAATTCCACGATGATTATCGCAGGCTGTGCTGTTCCCTTTTCGCTTGTACAAGTGGACTATAGAGGCATCTTTAAAATCCTGGGGACAGCCTCTTGCTGCCACATCATTAGGAAGATTTCATGCAGTTTTTCCAGTAGAACCATGCCACCTTCTTTGTATATTTCTGCTGGAATTGAGTCTGCTCCAGGAGCCTTTCCACATGACAGAAGATGAACAGCTCTTTGCATCTCAAGAAGTGTAGGCGGGTCATCCAATGCCAGGTTGATTGGTACTTGAGGGAGGCGACTGATAGCATCTTCATTAATACTTGAGTTGCTGTTCAGGACAGCATGAAAGTGTTCAGCCCTTCGCTCAAGAATCTTCTCCCCGTCAGTAATTAGATATGTCCCGTCAGCACTGAGAAGCGGGGATGAATTAGACGTTGTGGGTCCGTACACTTCCTTAAGGGCGTTGTAAAAATTCTTCATATCATGCCTGTCTGCATATTGTTGAATCTCATTAGCTTTCTTGTTTAGCCCTGAGTATCGCATCCAGCGAAGTTTTTGTTGTATGACGCGGCGTATGCTATTATATGAGTCCGTTACGGTTGAAGAACTAGGATGGCTGATGTGTCTTTTGTGGAGTTGATGTTTCTCTGCCAACATTTGCTTGATTCCATCGCAATTGTCATCGAACCAGTCTTGGTGCTTTCTCGTCGCGGATCCAAGTATTTGGGAGGCTGTGCTGTAGATTTGATCTCTAAAGTTTGTCCAAACAGTCTCAATGTTCGTATTGTTTAGAACTGGGGATCTCAGTTTGCCCTCCAGGGCTGTCTCCAGAGATTGTTTAGTACTCGCACAGTTTAGCTTTGTGATGTTTAGCCGTTTTAGGGTTTTCCTTCCTTGGGACGTCTTTTGGGCTGAATGCATATCTTAAGTTTAGAGATGATGAGACGATGGTCTGTCCAGCATTCAGCACCGCAGAGTGATTTGGTCACACGAACGTCTTGTCTATCTTTCTTCCTTGTGATGACGTAGTCTATTAGGTGCCAGTGCTTGGAGCGAGGGTACATCCAATGGGATAAACCGATGGGATAAAAACCTCGGTGAAGTGGGATTTGTCTACCCAGCATGTGAAGACTGGTTTTCGGCTGCCTGCGCGCTGGTTCTTCTATGGGCCAACGGCCAAGAGGCGATACACAGCAAAGCATTGTAGAGTGCTAAGAGCTTGACGAGACACATAGGACGTCCTGGTCATCCACTGCACCCAACCCCATTCCCAGCTGTCTCGACAACGTCTTGCTGCTGGTCACGTCATTAATGCCTTGGAAGACAACAGAAGTTTGTTTTATTTGAACAATTAACAAGAATCTTGAGTGTCCGTCTCAGATATGAGAAGACGTCTTACGACTGAGGATCTTTTGTTTTCACTCACTTTGATCTGACTGCTGACTTCAGTGACCAGACAAACAAATTATCATTGCATAGCCACAATAGCAACAATTCAAACGATCGATAGCATCCAATGTTTTACTTCCAGGTACACAAGTACTAACAATTTTACCAAATAAAAAAATATCTTGTTCGAAGGTTGGTGTGGGTGGAAAAGTGTGTATTTGCTGTAGGGGGGGGCAATGACGCCAAGAACATCAGGAGTTCCCCGTGTCATGGGTTAAAGGTCAATAAACTGCAAAGGGTCTCTCGATGGGCTTAACTTTAAACGTTAGTCATATAGTTGAATGACTTTGAAGTCAAAGGAAAACGATCTTTGAAGTCAACACGAAATCTCGAGGATATCAATGAAAACAACGGGGACCAAACTAGAGATGTATCCATGGCTACCATTACAAACATTATTTGTTGGTAATGATTTGTTTCAGGTCTATGACTCTATGTTTGCTATAAAGCTTAGATCCTACTATTGGATAACCAGAGATTAGATTATTTTGTTGAAGGTAAGTCAATTTTTCTAATTTCTAAATCTTATTTGTATATTCTAGAAAATGGCTAATTAAAAAAAACTTTTACTTCACAAACTAATTGTTCTTTACCAGTTATAAAAAGAATTATTATTATCAATAACTGTTCTGTATGGTAACTTTAAATACATTCATACATGCGAAATTCCTTATGGGCTCCCCTATTTTTTCCAATGTTTCAAAAACATCTTCTTGTTTTAAGGCTTTATAGCAGTGCTCAAAGTGGTGGTCCACGGACCGTTGTCGGTCGGTCCGTGGACCATTCACCGCCTGTCCGGAGAAAATATCAAGAAGGGACCGAAAATCTAATTATATTCCTCCATTTTCAACCATTAATACTAACTATAAAAAGTATGTCAATTTTTCGGCAATAAGCCCATGAAATGAAACAAATAAAATAAAATAAATTACATTTAGCTACTACGTTAGAACAGGGAAATTAGTGCACCGGTCCCTGGCGCAATGTAAATATTCCTGCCAGTCCGCCATACTAAAAAGTTTGAGAAGCACTACTTTATAGACTACTGATATCTTCATGAAAGTTATTTTAGTTTTTTTTCGTTGTTTATCTTATTGACAGAGTGTAGATTCTATTTTTTAAATTTTAATAGGTTGGCCTGTATGCTTGATCGCTTTATTTAAAGGGATATTTATTGTAAAATTAAGGTCACGCGTTTCGTATTATTACGAAAAAATACCTATTTCAAGGCGATAACAAAAAGAAAACGTTTAAGTATGATCAATTCAAACATTTGACCAAAAAGCGGTATTTGAGGAATTAATATAATACTATTATGAGACATTGTCTCTGTCAATTAGGATGCCCGTGAAGTAGTGTAGGTTCAACCTTAACTTACGTTACACACAGCTTGTATAGTGTGTGCAATTAACATCTCGAATTATTAAGACACTTATTGAACTGAGATCCCTGGTCATTTTGTTTTGAAGATGACGTCATATTTAATGTTTATCATCCGCTTTGTTTCAACTCCGTCCACATTTTCAGGTCCGTCATCGGTCATTGCTACAGAACAATGTCAAAAGTCCATTTTTCATTTTGGCTAAATGTACTTCTGGCATATGAAATAGTCTGCACTACACAAGACTCTAGTATCAACAACCAGATATTTTACCAGGTTTCCAAAGTAAATCTGGGAATAGTTCCTATTGGCAAGGGATTCCAATCGATTTCGTTGATGTTGTGTGCCTCGGAATGTCTAAAATTGTCACCAACTTGTGAATCATTTATTTATGATCCCGTCATGAAGATCTGCTTACTCGGAGGCGTACTTGGCTCAGCTGGTACAAAACCTCAAAGTAGGCAGTTAATTTACTCCATCTGGACCGAGTACTGCGATACCTCTCTTGGGTACTCTATGGATATAATGAGAATGCACGGAGTCTGTCTCTTTATATCTCCAACCACGGCCACATACTCAAATGCGGGCAAAGCTTGCAAGGCCTTGTCTGGTATGCTGGTCACTGTGAAAACTATACAAAGAAAAAACATCATCGTTAATGTTACGACAAATCGCAGTGAGCTGTACTACTGGGTTGGTCTTGACGACATCAAAACTGAAGGTGTTTACATCTGGTCGGACGGTACAAGGGCGACAAGCGCAGAAATAACCATTGCGTTTGCTGCAGGCCAGCCAGATAATTATGGTAATTATGAAGACTGCGCGGAATTTGCGTCTGGCCATTTGGCCATCTATGACAGACTTTGTACTCTAACCTTCTCTTACATCTGCGAGTATTTACAATAAAGCTCAGTTGTGATTATTTACAATAAAGATGTGTTCTGAATATCGAAAATAGAAATGAGTGATGATTATTTTCCAGCGTTCCCTTTTTTTACAACGTTTTTATTAACTCGCTTTCGTTCCTGTTTGTCTGTCCACAATTTTTCAAATCTGCAAACGTAAAATTAAACCACTTTTTATGGTCCTAGAGATCTCAAAATTTTACCACACATAGATCTTGGATGACAATGCATTGTAACAAAATTTCAGATCGATCGAATGTACCGTTATTAAATTATTGAACTTTATAGTTTATCTTTATATAAGTATATGCATTATCCGTCTGCTCTTGTTTACATCACATTCACGTGCCGAGTTCACACCAACCCCAACAACATCAACCATGTTTAACATCAAGGGGAGATCAGTCATTTCCAGTCTTTAAATGTTTGTCGGGCAATGCGTATTATATTTGAACATAATCAATACGTCAAAACTCACCATAGCATACACTTAGACTAAAAAGAATAAAATAAATAGAATTGTAAAAATAAACGATTATTAAAAACCACGTTATTATAAGTGGACGAAAAAGAAGAAAATAATTTAAAACTTATAAGTTCAAATACTTTAATTTAATATGACTAAAAACGTGAGGTGGGTGTTTGGTATTAGATAAACATTTATAATTTAGAAGGCAAAAGAGAGATATTTAAGTGAGAGACTGAATGAACTGCGTGTGTTAAACCTCATAAGCGCCCACCCCACGTTTTTAGTCATATTAAATTAAAGTACTTGAACTTATAAGTTTTCAATTATTTTCTTCTTTTTAGTCCACTTATAAACACGTGGTTTTTTAAATCTTTTTTTTTACTTCTATTTATTACACGCATTTATTTAACTTCACATTCATTGTGCGTGTGTTAGCGTCAAATCTTGCAAGTCACTGTGACGCTTTTTGCACTGCTCGATTGAGCTGAAATTCGACAGACACCTGTATCTCCATTGATAATATAATATTCCAAAAATTCATTTAATATGCATAGTTGGCTGTCAAGTTATAATTTTTTTGTGTGAATTTTAAAATTTGTTAAATCAACAATTGTCTTCGAGGGGAAATAAATACATTAAAAATGATCTTTTTAATTGAAGAGTGGTCATTTATTATGAATTGCAATTGTTACAACCTGGCGATGACCCAGACATAACAATTACATTAAAAATTGTAAAAAAAATTTTTAAAAATGAAATAAAAAGTTTAAATTTTTTTCTAAGAATATGCGCCTACGTTCTTGTAGACATTAGAAAATTTATTTAGCTCTTTTAATGAATTGGCGTACAAAGTGTTTTAAATGTTATTTATGATGTCTACACAATATTCTCTTTTACAAGGTCTTCTGGAATTTGTTTCTTTTCCAAGTTAATTATAATGAACTTTGTTATTTGCACGTTTTTAAAATATACTTAAAAGAAAATTATGTCGCTAATCCCTGATGGGTGTGCATGAAAGTTTGCAGACATTCATGAAGAGTTTAACTAAAATCCTCTGGTCGCATGAAAACACGTTTATATAAACATAGTAGTAATATTTTAGTATTATTTATGCTAATATGCATATTTTAAGGATAACAAATATGAAATAGAAAGAACCAATTACAATAATTTTTTGTTGAGGATTTTTATTTTAAAATGTTTCCTTTTTACGACATACATATGCAGTAGAACATCACTTCATCCAAAGACTATACCATAGTAAGGTGTAGCCAACATCACTTCATCCATAGACTATACCATAGTAAGGTGTAGCCAACATCACTTCATCCATAGACTATACCATAGTACGGGTGTAGCGAACAACACTTCATCCATAGACTATACCATAGTAAGGTGTAGCCAACATCACTTCATCCATAGACTATACCATAGTAAGGTGTAGCCAACATCACTTCATCCATAGACTATACCATAGTAAGGTGTAGCCAACATCACTTCATCCATAGACTATACCATAGTAAGGTGTAGCCAACATCACTTCATCCATAGACTATACCATAGTAAGGTGTAGCCAACATCACTTCATCCATAGACTATACCATAGTAAGGTGTAGCCAACATCACTTCATCCATAGACTATACCATAGTAAGGTGTAGCCAACATCACTTCATCCATAGACTATACCATAGTAAGGTGTAGCCAACATCACTTCATCCATAGACTATACCATAGTAAGGTGTAGCCAACATCACTTCATCCATAGACTATACCATAGTAAGGTGTAGCCAACATCACTTCATCCATAGACTATACCATAGTAAGGTGTAGCCAACATCACTTCATCCATAGACTATACCATAGTAAGGTGTAGCCAACATCACTTCATCCATAGACTATACCATAGTAAGGTGTAGCCAACATCACTTCATCCATAGACTATACCATAGTAAGGTGTAGCCAACATCACTTCATCCATAGACTATACCATAGTAAGGTGTAGCCAACATCACTTCATCCATTGACTATACCATAGTAAGGTGTAGCCAACATCACTTCATCCATAGACTATACCATAGTAAGGTGTAGCCAACATCACTTCATCCATAGTACTATACCATAGTAAGGTGTAGCCAACAACACTTCATCCATAGACTATACCATAGTAAGGTGTAGCCAACATCACTTCATCCATAGACTATACCATAGTAAGGTGTAGCCAACATCACTTCATCCCATAGACTATACCATAGTAAGGCGTAGCCAACATCACTTCATCAGTAGACTATACCATAGTAAGGTGTAGCCAACATCACTTCATCCATAGACTATACCATAGTAAGGTGTAGCCAACATCACTTCATCCATAGACTATACCATAGTAAGGTGTAGCCAACATCACTTCATCCATAGACTATACCATAGTAAGGTGTAGCCAACATCACTTCATCCATAGACTATACCATAGTAAGGTGTAGCCAACATCACTTCATCCATAGACTATACCATAGTAAGGCGTAGCCAACATCACTTCATCCATAGACTATACCATAGTAAGGTGTAGCCAACATCACTTTCATCCATAGACTATACCATAGTAAGGTGTAGCCAACATCACTTCATCCATAGACTATACCATAGTAAGGTGTAGCCAACATCACTTCATCCATAGACTATACCATAGTAAGGTGTAGCCAACATCACTTCATCCATAGACTATACCATAGTAAGGTGTAGCCAACATCACTTCATCCATAGACTATACCATAGTAAGGTGTAGCCAACATCACTTCATCCATAGACTATACCATAGTAAGGTGTAGCCAACATCACTTCATCCATTGACTATACCATAGTAAGGCGTAGCCAACATCACTTCATCCATAGACTATACCATAGTAAGGTGTAGCCAACATCACTTCATCCATATACTATACCATAGTAAGGTGTAGCCAACAACACTTCATCCATAGACTATACCATAGTAAGGTGTAGCCAACATCACTTCATCCATAGACTATACCATAGTAAGGTGTAGCCAACATCACTTCATCCATAGACTATACCATAGTAAGGTGTAGACAACATCACTTCATCAGTAGACTAATACCATAGTAAGGTGTAGCGAACAACACTTCATCCATAGACTATACCATAGTAAGGTGTAGCCAACATCACTTCATCCATAGACTATACCATAGTAAGGTGTAGCCAACATCACTTCATCCATAAACTATACCATAGTAAGGTGTAGCCAACATCACTTCATCCATAGACTATACCATAGTGAGGTGTGGCCAACATCACTTCATCCATAGACTATACCATAGTAAGGTGTAGCCAACATCACTTCATCCATAGACTATACCATAGTAAGGTGTAGCCAACATCACTTCATCCATAGACTATACCATAGTAAGGTGTGGCCAACATCACTTCATCCATAGACTATACCATAGTAAGGTGTAGCCAACATCACTTCATCCTTAGACTATACCATAGTAAGGTGTAGCCAACATCACTTCATCCATAGACTATACCATAGTAAGGTGTAGCCAACATCACTTCATCCATAGACTATACCATAGTAAGGTGTGGCCAACATCACTTCATCCATAGACTATACCATAGTAAGGTGTGCCAACATCACTTCATCCATAGACTATACCATAGTAAGGTGTAGCCAACATCACTTCATCCATAGACTATACCATAGTAAGGTGTAGCCAACATCACTTCATCCATAGACTATACCATAGTAAGGTGTAGCCAACATGACTTCATCCATTGACTATACCATAGTAAGGCGTAGCCAACATCACTTCATCCATAGACTATACCATAGTAAGGTGTAGCCAACATCACTTCATCCATAGACTATACCATAGTAAGGTGTAGCCAACAACACTTCATCCATAGACTATACCATAGTAAGGTGTAGCCAACATCACTTCATCCATAGACTATACCATAGTAAGGTGTAGCCAACATCACTTCATCCCATAGACTATACCATAGTAAGGTGTAGCCAACATCACTTCATCAGTAGACTATACCATAGTAAGGTGTAGCCAACATCACTTCATCCATAGACTATACCATAGTAAGGTGTAGCCAACATCACTTCATCCATAGACTATACCATCAGTAAGGTGTAGCCAACATCACTTCATCCATAGACTATACCATAGTAAGGTGTAGCCAACATCACTTCATCCATAGACTATACCATAGTAAGGTGTAGCCAACATCACTTCATCCATAGACTATACCATAGTAAGGCTGTAGCCAACATCACTTCATCCATAGACTATACCATAGTAAGGTGTAGCCAACATCACTTCATCCATAGACTATACCATAGTAAGGTGTAGCCAACATCACTTCATCCATAGACTATACCATAGTAAGGTGTAGCCAACATCACTTCATCCATAGACTATACCATAGTAAGGTGTAGCCAACATCACTTCATCCATAGACTATACCATAGTAAGGTGTAGCCAACATCACTTCATCCATAGACTATACCATAGTAAGGTGTAGCCAACATCACTTCATCCATAGACTATACCATAGTAAGGTGTAGCCAACATCACTTCATCCATAGACTATACCATAGTAAGGTGTAGCCAACATCACTTCATCCATAGACTATACCATAGTAAGGTGTAGCCAACATCACTTCATCCATAGACTATACCATAGTAAGGTGTAGCCAACATCACTTCATCCATAGACTATACCATAGTAAGGTGTAGCCAACATCACTTCATCCATAGACTATACCATAGTAAGGTGTAGCCAACATATTCACTTGGAGTCCATAGAAACACTAGAGGGAAAGAAGAACAAAGAGAAGTAATACATAATGGAAATTATAACGCAATTATACTATATGTTGCAGGGTTGCCATATTGCCTTTTTAAGGCAAAACTTCTAAAATTTGGCCTTTTTCAGAACGTTTGCGCACTAAACATTATTATTTTTTGGCTCTATGGCCTTTTTGACCTTTTTCTTAAAAACAAATAAAAATATTATAGATAAATGATGAATAAAAATTACTCTCTTTATAACAAACAAATAAATTATTAAAATTCGCCTAGTACTAACCTTATTATTTTTTTCTATTTTGAAAAGGCTTACGTGTTGATAGTTCAGACATTATAATCAGTTTTTAAAAGTTTAACGAAGTGCTATTAAGACAAAGCCAGATTGCAGAATTGCAGCTCACACTTTTAGGACGCTATTGTTAGAGTCAGGGCTGAGCTTTATGTTACAATAATGCAATATGGTACTTTCTCATGTCACCAAGGAATGCTTCACGACTGGACATCTGATAAGTTTATTATACTACTGCAAATACGGAAAAGGATGACTTAAAGCTTTTCTTTCAAATGTGTATGGTTAGTATCATAGTCTATTTATTCTTTGTGTATCTAACACCATATAATAAGAACATCTGGCATTTAATCTATATATTAACCTTTTCCTCCTGGTTTTCAACCCCCATTTTAAATAATTAATTAATTTTCGCCGTTTGAGCCGTCTATCGAATAAACGTCACGCAATTTGGCAGTATTTTTCAATGGTATTTCACTGTTTCCTTTTTAGTCACTCGTAATCAAATAGACTAGACCCTTATCAATATTACGTCATAGTCTTAAAATCACCTCCGCTTGCCATACATCCCACAAATACTCTGACCCCTCTCCACACTCTTGGTGCGTGACGTTATTTTTGTTGACATTTTGCATTTAACATAGTTTGGCCTCTTTTTGGTCCTATTTTTGGCAGTCAGATTGGCACTTTACCAAACTGTCAATATCTGGTAACACCTATATATATTGTCACAATCTGATTAAAACAATGATAAATTTCTGCTCTTGTGCGTTATGCAACATACCAACACTTTCTAATCATACGTTCTACCAGCGGGGCGGATCAGATTGCACGGGGCCCTGGCTGCATTCCACTGGGCTCTGGTCCAGCTTCTTTTTTATCACAATGCATCTTACACTTTGTTAATAGTTTTGGCCCTTAATATCATTTGAGGCCCTGGCGTCTAGCCAATCAGCTTCCCCCTTAATCCGTCATTAACTTCTACACATCTGGAATAGGGGACATGGAAGAGGTTGGCTGAACAAACCAGGAAAACCAACACATTATCAACATTTTAATACCTTGTAAAAATGCAAGACTAGACATAACCCATGGATAACGTATGACGTAATAATTCTTAATTAGTATAAGATAAGGACAATTTCCGTTAGATCAGAGGTGGGCAAATGATGACAACATGACCACACAGCGGCCAGCTACGAGGTTCTGTTAGATCAGGGTGGCAAATGATGACCAACCTGCCCAAGCGACAGTACGGGGTTACTGTGCGCCCGGGAAAAACTAAAAAAAATACGAAAAATCGATAAATCTATGACAAAGTGCTTGCGACTGACACTCTTTAAACACGACCACCTTGATGTTTCGTGACCAATGAAAAGTTTGGCCTCAACTGCTTTAAAAGGAGTCTATTAAACAAACTAACACTTAAAATTAAATAAAACAAACTAAAAATTTAACTAACCAAATGTTACGACTCTTTATTTTACATCTAAAACGGACTAGTGAAAACTGCTATTCAAACATGAGCAGTGAACAAAGCGTGGTGGTGTGAGGACTGCAAACAGGCTTAATAGATTAGTAGATGTTACGTCCTTTAAGGCTCACTCATTCCCTGTTACAAGTTATCCATCTACTATTCAAAACGTGCTGAGTTTGAAGTTCATGATAACGCACTAAATTAAATATGGACAACACGATAACGCTGACAAATAATTTTTATGTATCCTTAACCACTGTCTTGTTATGAGGAGATAGTTTCCTGTCTGGCTAACCATGGGGTTACGAGATATAGGTAAGTGGGCCTGATATCACGGACTCACGTTTCTCTATAACTGCGTCGCTGTGTACAAACTCGAGCGATCATACTCCATGTTTTGTTGTTTACGGAACAAAACAGGATTGTAAGATGGGTTGGTCTGATCCGGGAGGAAAGATTGCGAGATGTATAAAAAGAACGCGCCCAAAGTATCGATTCAATAAAAAAAACGGGAGTGAAAACTTGTGTAGGGAAAAATCACAGCAACATGACATTCTTGATACTGACTCTAGCGATGGCATCTGTTCTGTTTGAGGAATGTCACAGGTAAATAAAAGTAAATTGCTATACATTATTTTTAATTTATTGATCATAAAAAACACAATCATTTATTGATTCATTTTGAAAAGTGTTTCATTCAAATTTAAATTAGCTATTGCTATTCTTTTACAATCTACTTACTCGTCCACACGCTATCTTTTTGATCAAGCTCCACATGATATTTCTAAATTCAAATCAAGTTTAGTTAAAAGGACTATTGATATAATTATTATTACTTTCGTCTCTTTTTCTATGTGCCAGTAAGCAACTTAAAATTTTTTTATTTTAATGATAAGTCGAGGGTGTTGTTATAAGATAGACATGGTGGTGATTAGAATGATAGTGTTAAGAAGTGTGTATAAAACTAATTTGTTTCAGCTGGCTAGAGTATTAATGGGTGTGTAGTTAGTTATACGACCACTTACCGTGCATGTGATGTGTTACCGAAATAATGTTTCAGGTAAATCTCTCAACTGGACGTTGTGTGGTTTGTTGTGGTTGAGGACGACATTGAGTGTAAGACGACCTGCAGGATATACCTGTACCAGTACCTGTGTCTAGGTTCAGGCGACAAGACTGTCGTTTTTGCACACAAGGATAGTAATTACGCGTGCTGGGCCAGATGTAAGTTATGTCGTCATACAACGAAAATAAATTCATCGTTTAGGAGTTCTAGGGTAAATTTTACTCTATAAGAAGACAAATGATATGACCAATGGTAACTCTGACTGATAAATAAAAGACAAATGTTTGTTTTTTCTCGCTAATGTATGGGCAGACATGAAAGCGGTAGGTAAAAAAACCATTTTTTTTTGTGGTTTTAAAAGGGTTTTCCCTTTAGGAAAGTTTTCAATTTATCGTGTGGAATCACATGCTGTGTTGATGTTATTTTTTAAACACACTCTCTGTTATGCACTTGTGGCTTTTTATAACAGTGTAGTTGAGAAGAAATGTATCAATGTATATGTTGGTATGCAATAGCAATGTAAATTTTATAATGAAATAGCAATGCATGTATCGGAATGTCATAGAAATGTACTTGTTTCTTGTATAAACATTTTACACTTTATACAGACTAGCATGCAGCAAGACAACGAATATATGTTTGTTTTGAAAGTCTATATCAATTCACTGAGTCAAAAGTCGACCCTCGTTTGAATGTGACGGTCTTCTTTGAAATAACTAAATTTTATATTTAATCCTAACGTATATCTTAGAGATTGAACATTTGATCACAAGAGGTTGTTTTAGTGGGTTCTGTCCCTTAGATTTTCAAAGTCTCAATGCCCACTTTTACCCGATGTGTCAATTGATGTTTTTTTTTCTTTTGTTGACAGGTCAATTCTACTTGTCAAACTGTCCAGACTTGTGCAGAAATAGTGCATCCAATGACCCCAACTGTGTGGTCAATTGCATGCGTCAATATGGGCAGTGGAAATAATGGGCGAATCGCTGAGACTCTCTGACCAACAACCTTCACCGCCAGTTCTATTAAAGTTAACATTGTTGCTGATACTGAGAGTACATGACAGATAGTGTCGGTGTCCTTGGCATTATCAAACTGCTGACAGACTGACATGTGTCACAGATTGTCATGACAAAAAGAATATCACCTTAATCAGCATTTTAACATATGTTTTCTTTGTAATGACAAAAAATCTGCTTGAAATCTTTAACTCAATGTTATTTTTCGCTATCAAATGTAAATTATGTTAAATAATTTCAATGTTTAACGCCATGACGTCATATTAGTGAATAAAATTGTACGAAATCATGAGTTATTTTTGTCATCTGATTTTCTTTAACAGTGGTTCTTAAAATATGTTTAAAGATTTCTTTAAAAAGCTATTTACTCACGTATCACTTAAATCAAACGTATCTACACTAGAGAAGAAACAGCCGCTTGCAATCTTAGCTCCCAGGGATGGGGTCAACTCCTACCCGCAGTGTCTCAATTTTTCTTGATTACAAATGAAGATGAACATAGAAATTTTTCAATGATACTTTAAACTATAGTAATACTGGTAAGACAACGAGCAAATTCATCAATGATCGACCAAGGCCCATGGTGAAAACAAAAGGGAGGTAATGTTTCGCTTCCACTTAACAGTTATACATGTTTGCTCCCCTGGGCGATGGTATATTTCGTAATTCAGACAGGAACTTAATTTTTTAACATAATGTTAAACTACATATATACATTTAGGATTTTTTTATACGTAAAAAACGTATATTATTCATCCACTGTCATTAAATTTGTATTGAATTCAGCACAAACGTGTCTGTTTTGTTTCAATTGAAAACTTTGCACAACGTTTGAATACGAGGAATTCACTTGCATGGCGCAGTACATAAGCCTACGGCTGGGCTCACTGCGCTTACAATCAAGTATGTTCAACAATGAGACAAAAGGTGACATGACCTTTTCAATCTACCAAAACATACACAACATTATGTACAAATGTCAACTCGTATCCGGCAAAGACTGGTGTTCAGATTGAGCGAGATCACACCTCATCGCCTGACCGTCGATTCCAAGTCAAAAAATGTCTTCAGCACAGATGTAAACAGCGTTATTCTTGTCACGTGAGTCAAACAACCGAGCGTTGAAGGTGGTGACGTGAAGATGTCTGTCTCTACTTTTCCGCAACCCAACGGTAGGTACGCCTCTGGGAAAGTCTCAACAATGAACAGTTCTTAAAGACTCCGCACCAGATCTGGAGTCACGTACGTACTCTTTGGATTCTTTGCCCATAGACGATGACGTGTGTGTAACAACACAGATCACTTACCTTCGTGTTCCCGGGGCGTGCTAATGACCGTGTCGTCAATTTTAATCTGCATTAGCTATGATCTTAACATCAACAGAAATGGTCTACACTGTAGGCGGAAAATGGCATGAAGCTCCGCCACCAAAAGTATTAAAAATCAAACTGTAAATCTAAAATCTCCAGAAACGAAAGCATAGCTTCACCGAGGTAGCAGTCGACGGCGGACATCCAGACACAAAAACAACAGTAAGACAATAAGTCAAACACATTTATGATATTATCTATTAAACAGGAGCTTGAGGCTATACGTGCTAGACGTCCTCTTTCTCGATGACATGTAGATATAATTTAAATACTTACATTCGGATGGCTTGACTTATCTAGAGAAAACTCGGTACAAAAAAACTTGATGATTAATTTTAAGAGACTTTACAAAATTTAACTCATCATACTATAAATCAGTGGTTCCCCAACTTTTTTTACCCATGGACCCCTTATTATAGTCAAAACTTCACCTCGGCTCCCCCCCCCATTCCCAGTGAAAAATCTGCATAGTAAAAAAATTACAAATCCAAATAGGCAACATTTTGGTGTAGAAGTATTTATTGAAATTATAACTATTGTTGTTAAAAATAAATTTTAAAATAATTAATGACTTGGATTAACGTGGTTATATTTTTTGAGTGTATTTATGCCCGACTCAATGTTTGTGAGTAGCAACCGCAAATCCCCATGAGCACTAATTTCTACTCAGTTTCTTTGTGTGCGTGTGTGAGATGAGGTTCATGACGTCACTGAATCCTTTTTCTACCAAATAGGAAGACAGGAAGGCAATACATAACTTCTGTACAATATTCCATTATGCATGATATAAAATTTGGATCTGTTTTGTAACCAGAATTTGTGGTATCCCAGTTCAAAAATTAGCTTAAGTTCCTAATTTGTGGATATTTCAATAAACTGCTCCTGTATGTTTTATCTGTGTTTGGGATCTAAGTTTGTCCACGCGCAAAAAAAGGGTTTAACTGACAGTAGGGAATATCCAAGTGAAGAATATCTTCAGATCTTTGGTTCAGATCTTCATGAAAAGTCGTTAAGTGTTGACAGTATGCAATTTCGAAAAAATTTGAAACTGAGAACATTCTCCTCTTACCAAGTTTTGTTTGTATAGAATTTTTTTTTACAACAAACACATATATTACGCTTCTAGTTTTGATTAAATTTAATTGGTTACATTTGTAGTTTCAAATTAGTTTATTTAAATTTGGCAAATAAATCATACATTAAGGGATATGTCATTTTTTGAGTTAATTGTGTCGTAAAACATTGTTTTTGCTTTCCAGGAATTCCAACACTGAATCAAAGAGAGCATAAAATCCATAAAAATGCAACTTTATAACAAACCAACTTCTCTGTTAATAAGTACTGCTCTAATGACATACTCTAGTGATCCATGCAAACTTTCACTAATTTTTTTTTGCGAATAAATGATGTCGATGAATAACACAATGCAGAGGCATGACTAGGGGATGTGGGGGGGGGGTGCTATCGCATCAGTGGACACAATCACAAGGGGTGATGGAAAACTCTGTATGTTTCCGTTATTTGGCAATTGCAGACTAGGAGTATGTCGTGAGGGGTGACACCATGATCTACTGCACTGGGTGACACCAACCCTAGTGACGCCTCTGACACAATGTACTGCAAATACATTCACCAAAGCTTGTTTTTAAAATACTATAAGTCAAGGGTGTAGCTTTAAGGGGCCGTACATAAATGACATCACGGATTTTGGCCAATTTTCTCTCCCCCTCACCCACTCGTCACGCATCGTTACAAAATATGACGTCAAAAAACACCCCCCCCTAAAAGCCGTATTTTTATTTGAAAATAAACATGTTTCAAATAACTTTATTGTCATTTAAGTATGTATATAGTGTAAGGTTGTACTCTAATATCGTAACACGCGTGAATCTATGTAAAACGTCATAAAATAAATTGTAAGAAATCAAATATTTAAGAGGAACTTTTATTTAAAGTTGTGAGTTTTGATGTGACGTCACATTTATTAAACTCCCTCCTCCCCCACGTCACACATCATCACCCCTAGGTGCGTGACGTCATTTATCGACGGCCCCTAACTTCAAAAAATCGTTTTCGCCTTTTGTATCATTTTCCAAACATTTAGCCATACTTCAAAAATTCAACAAAACTGTATAGTCGCATTTTTGTCTTCGGTTCACTCTCACTAGTTCTCTTATCTGTTGTAACAAACCACTGCTAATTATTATTAAAATTTTCAATGGAATGCTGCAGTAAAGCTCTTTTGAAAAAAAATATTTTAAAAACTGTCAATACTATGACCAGATGATTCTAGACCAGTGGTCGGCAGCCTGCGGCTCGCAAGTCGCATGCGGCTCTTTCGATGTCAAATTGCGACTCTTCAGTTCCATGCACATATATTAATAATTATATCATTTTGATTTCAAAACTCATGTTAGTGGCTCTTTAAAGAAAACTGAGGAATTTTTAATTTGTAACTTTTGGCTCTTTCGCATCAATAGGTTTCCGACCCCTGTTCTAGACCGTTTCTCGTAAACGGAATATTTACAAATGTCATGCATTTGTTTGTAGGCACTAAGCAACAAAAAAAAACACAAACAAAAAACTTTTTAAATTTTTTCTTATTTTCTTGAACCTACATCAATACATTATGTTATTTTGCTGACTGGTTTTACGTTCAGTTTTCTATTTTATTTTAAAGAAGTGACTTGTCTTCATACAAATCAAGAGAAGTCTCTGAATTTAAATTCTTTGATTTTGCTCTTGAATTCAAGGCAGAACTTATTGAACAAAGGAACACATTGGAGGATAGTTTTTAAAAAATGATTTTTTTAAATCTCTACACACTCCGACAAGTTGAACATTTTTACTCATGAGAAATTCTTGACAGACGACTGAAATCATTTATTTGGACGCCATTATGCTTTTCCCCCTTTGGTTTCCAGTTACGGTTGTTCCATGCACACAACCCCATCAATAAGGCATTACTCTAAGTACTTCCTGTGTCAGCCGATCTATCAAATTGTAACATTAATCTAATTATCGATCAAGATATTCTAGTGTCTAGGTAATTGTGCGGTTGTTTCCGTAAAATGGAGCTAAGTCCGATACAAGTGGAGATGAGATTTGGATGGAATATTAAGATCCGAACTCGATGAGAAGGCGTTGAGTGAAAAATGAAAGTTAACAAAATAGGATGTGAGGACGAAAAAAACAATAAAAAAACAACGATTTTTCTTTGCTTTAGGTCTCAATGCTTTGGAGGATTCATTTGATCTTTTTGATAGTCTGTAAATGAATTAGACTATTTGATTTTAAAATAATTTTTTTAAAGAAAGTCTTGGAGTACTCGATGGATATAATCGACATTCTCCAGGCATTACATTTAGAGTTTAATCAACCTGAATTAAGCACCAAACATCTAGAGTCAATAAAATGAATTTAGACCAGTGGTGACTAATTAGTTTGTGACTAAAGAAATATTTTCTGCTTTTTCATGCGAAATTCTACATTCCTCACTGCAGCTGGGCCTCATCTTTTTAAAAAGTGTTTTTGTTAATTTTATCTTCTTTTTAGTTCACTTATAAAAACGTGGTTTTTAAAATCTATTTTTACCACGTATTTTTACCACGTTTTTATTTACTACGTTTTTATTATCTCACTTTCGATCTTGTTTGTTGGTTTGCCTGTCCACAATATTTCAAATCTGCCAACGTAAAATTAAACCACTTCTGATGGTCCTAGAAATCTCAAAATTTTACCACAGATAGATCTTGGATGACATTGTATCAAAATTTCAGATCGATCGAATATACCGTTATTAAATTATTGAACTTTTTAGTTTATCTATATAAGCATATGTATTATCCGCCTGCCCTTGCTTACATTACATTCACGTGCGAATTCACAGCGCATCAACCATTTTTTAACATCAAGGGGAGATCAGTCATTTCCAGTCTGTAAATGTTTGTCGGGCAATGCTTTCTATATTTGAATATAGTCAATACTTCAAAACTCTCCATAGCATACACTTAGACTAAAAAGAATAAAATAAATAGATGTAAAAAAAGATTTTTCAAATCCACGTTTTTATAAGCGGACTAAAAAGAAGAAAATAATTTAAAACTTATAAGTTCAAGTACTTTAATTTAATATGACTAAAAACGTGCGGCGGGTGCTTCAAAATCTCATTCTAATTTAGAAATACAGCACAAAGATAGGTGTTTGGTAAAAAAAAATTAAAGATTCATACGTTAGAAGGCAAAAGAGATCTATAAGTGATCGATGTACTATATTATGTCTATGTACATAACTTTACAATGCCAACGATTCCTTTTCAGTTTAAGAAAAAATGAAAATATTTGGAGACCTTGAAATATAAAAGCATACCTTTTGTCTGCGAACATGGTGTAATAACAAAAAGAAGCAAAGGCAGCAGAGGAGCGCATTTAGAAAAAAAATCACACATAAATTAATTTACATTGAAAGCTAGTTTTAATTTGGATGGTTAGAAGAATTCTTGTAGGAACCATACACATATATTCACAGTGGTTGTTAGGCTGTGTCATTTTTGTAACAGAACATGACAACCATCAAACTGGACATGAGGTACCATCAAACTGGACATGAGGTACCATCAAACTGGACATGAGGTACCATCAAACTGGAGTATAAAAGCATTTTCGTAAAGTTCATGAAGATTCCTCTCTCAATAAAAAATATGTCACCTTCAAACATATAAAGCAAGTCATCAAAAAAAGGTTACAGATATTTTATCAGCATGTAAGAAATAGAAGAGGAAATTTCATTATCAAGACACATAAGAAGAATATGAGAAAATTAATGAAATTTTGTTGAAAATGGTAGGGCGGGTATTTATAGGTTTAGAACAAATGAGTGTGGCTAATTTTAATTTTTAAACTGTTTGACCAATATTGAGTGTGAGTGCTGTTTAGAGCTGTACCATGCACTACCATTGTGTTGGTACGCATACCAATTCTAAACCAAACAAATGGATTACTTGATACATAATTTTATTGTAACGTCATTGAAGCACTTCTACTGTTTGTTAAATCAAATTATATGATTGTTTTACTCATCTATGATGCAAATGTAATAGTCCATTTACTATACATTACCAGATTTCAGCACATTGATATAATAGTCCATTTACTATACATTACCAGATTTCAGCACATTGATGTAATAGTCCATTTACTATACATTACCAGATTTCAGCACATTGATATAATAGTCCATTTACTATACATTACCAGATTTCAGCACATTGATATAATAGTCCATTTACTATACATTACCAGATTTCAGCACATTGATATAATAGTCCATTTACTATACATTACCAGATTTCAGCACATTGATATAATAGTCCATTTACTATACATTACCAGATTTCAGCACATTGATATAATAGTCCATTTACTATACATTACCAGATTTCAGCACATTGATGTAATAGTCCATTTACTATACATTACCAGATTTCAGCACATTGATTGTCCAAAAGAAATACGTACAATATGACATTATATTAAGAGTGACTTAATGGTAAATAAATGTATTAGTTTTCTCGTCACGATGGCCCAGGCAATGTGAATTTTTCCCCCCATTAATTTAGAGAAACAAATATTAGATTTCGCGGTGGTCAGAAATTTCGATGATTCGACCCCGGATGGTTCGACACTGGTCTGTTCGATCACGGACGGTTCGACCAATGGATAGTTTCGACCACTGAAATTTAAAACATGACCTTTAAGTTTATGTGAAAAGTTACTCAAATGACTTTAAATAAAAAGGTCGATACTATTATATGACATAAACACAATCGATACTTTGATGGAGACCAATAAGCTGTCTAAGACTGGGTTAAGCCTTGATTTGCCTTGTTTGATGTCAATGTAGAGAGTGGCTTGAACTTGAACTTGAACTATACCTTAACCCGTTGTTGGGTCTTTGGGGCACCATCGTGAACGGCTCACTAAAACACGCCCTTTGCCCCGGTCCTGTGCTGCCCTTTGAGAGTCACTGAATGACAGGCCGGTCCACTCTTTGATATCGTCCTCCCATCTCTTCTTTTGTCTGCCTCTTTTCCTCCCCCCCTGGACTGTGCCTTGCAATAAAGTTTTTGCGAGACCTCCAGTTCTTGTCACGTGTCCGTACCATAGTAATTTCCACTTCTTAATTGATGTGAGTAGGTCCTCGTAGGGGCCAATGACAGTACTTATTGTGTTGCGGACCGCTTCGTTTGTGATGTACGCTGTGTAGGAGATGTTCAATATCTTTCTGAAACATCTCATCTCCAGCGCATTGATTCTTCTTTGGAGGTCTGCAGTGAGCGTCCAAGCCTCACAACCATACAAAAAGACCGACATCTTCAGAGAGCGCATTAGCCGGATCTTTGTTCTCATGGAGAGCTTCTTACTTTGCCAGATGTGCTTTAATTTACTCAATGCTGCCATTGTTTGGGCTACTCTGGCAAGAATTTCTGGCTTTGAGCCAGAGAGTGGCACACAAATTAAAAAAAATAATGATATTAGTTACTGGTAACATTGAGTTGTGCTGATGTTCATTGTGTATACACTAACTGGGTCTTGTTATTTAACAGATGATGATAAAGCTACATGAGCTCTGTGTCTTAAGCTTTATGGACAGTATATTTTTCAGCCTCAGGATATCCATCAAGTAACCAAGTGAAGTAAGTATCACACAAGTAGGAATTATTATCAGGATTAACATTTTAAACATGGGGCAAATTCTGGATGTAGAGACTAGAAGGTTTGGTAGTGCTGAATATTTTGTACACTCGTAAATGTTTCACCGAACCATGGTCTGAGGGTCGAAACAAGCTCTCCAACGGTACATAATTTTTTTTTAAATAAAACGTATCTAAAATTTAAATTTAATATCATTTGTAAACTACTATGAGACCGAGTTGACAATTATACATTAGTTGACTTAATGAGAAAAATCATCTACTTATGGCAAATTCTTAAAATAGAGAATGATGAAAACAACAAATGACTTACGTCCTGTGAAAGCTGATTGATTAGAAGTATCAGCCTTTCTGTGTTTTCCACGCACTGTGGAAGAATAACTCCACTGCGATGCCCTTATGTTGAGGCTCGACGTTGGTATTGTAGGCCGGGCTATACGATTCTTAGTGACTCAGCCCTCCAATGAGAATGTCACATATTTAGTATGTTCACTTTTGCGACAGAAATTGTAGAGAGCATAGTAAAGCAGACACTCGTGAGGGATTTGGAAATGTTTGTATTCTTTGGCGCTGGATGAGTGTATCGATCATTCGAGTGTGGCACAATTTCTTATGTTTATTCGTGGTGTTCATTGTGAATTTCATATAGCAATAGGGTTTATTTTCAGCATGTATGGAACAACAACTGAAAAATATGGAAGTGAAGACATTTTGAAAGATTACATTCTTGAAAGGAATCAACTTCGAGGTGCAGCAGTTAATTGAAGAAAAACATGGATGTAGCGAGAAAGAGTCTAGTGAGGCCAGTCACGTGTGAGGGAAGATTTCAAATTTTGGGTGCTCAGTTTACACACATCCTACCACATCAGCAGCATTCTATCAGAGTACTTTAGACTGAAAACATTCAATTCTGCTGTGAACTTCATTCGTAGACTGTTAGGGTAATGGGCACGTGCTAATCGAGTCCCCAGTGTTATCTATCATATAGATGCACCAGATGTTAAAATCTATGAGAAAATGCAAACACTGTTATGAAATATTCATAAATAAGTTTTTAAAAAAAACCTCTGTTTAACTACAGACAAGGATATTTAATTACACAAAATAAAGATACATGTATAAATATCAATTCCAACAATTACTAGTACAACACAATATTAAACAATTTATTACAAATAATATTATCTAAAATAAAAGGGTAACAATCAACTCTGCTTCCCTTGTGGTTTCTCTTAACGTGACGACTCGATGTTTCGTCAGTCTCCAATCGCTCGACTCGTTATGTAAGATATTGGCTCCCTAGTGCCTCTCGACGGGTCAGCTTTTTTTTTCATCTTCGCCGCTGGCCACACTTTTGCCAGTTACTCGTATTCTGACGTTCCCCGGTGAGCCAACTGTCAGTCACAACTAAGGAATTTGGTTGTCCGATGGCTGGTTCCGATTGATTGTTTGTTGTTGGTACTTTCAATCTGTTATCTCACGTATACTCTTACTTATACTATTATTTTACTCACACTATTACTGCTACTTTTATTGTCTAAAATAAACAAATGATATAATACATACATTAATTCACTATTAATAAGACTAAACATCTAACACTAACAATTGAGTATACCACAACTTCAATATAACAAACAAGATATAAGAATAATACTAATTACATTAATAAACTATACAAATAATACCAGACATAGACAGTATGACAGACTCAAGCTTCTTGCTAACCAGACCCTCCCACGACCAAGTCTCACTAATTGTCTACTGGCGTGAGTGGAGTGAAAGAGGAAGAGCACTCTTAACCGCCGTTCTTTTATAGGGGAAACATACGACGCTAAAACCCAAGCTTGGCCTGAAAAGCCATAGGATCGAGCTATGGTCCAAGGCCGCATACGTGTGGCGCCGGTGCATGCGTCACTATGATTCCGTGGCGTGTGATGATTCAGTGGGTCTCACATCTTATCTGTTACAGACGCTCCTTCTATGCAGAAGATTATTTCGTCACATAAGGGATCTCAACATGGGCATGCACTCAATCATCGTCAGTGCCAAACTTAACTTGAAGAACTCGATTATGATTTCCATGGCTTACATTTTTACACTGGTTGATTTTGCTAAGGCATTGGTAATGTCTTTTAACGAGGTCAAAAGCAAAATAAAATTTTATCTCAATGCAAAAGGTAAAACTGACACACCGCTGTCAGATCTTTCATGGTTGTCACAGTTTGCATCTTTTGGTTAGCATTACGCCCTACATGTAATAACTGCATTCGAATTTCAGAAAAGGATAACCTCGTCTGAAATCTCTAAAGAATCTTCGAAGGACTCGGAAAAGTTGTTTTTGTTTGAAGCACAAAAGAAATGGGAAAAAGTGTCTTATTTTCACTGTTTCATGGACAATGGCTAACAGATATTTCAACAGTCTTGCCAGAACAAACCTATCTGTCCACTCGGCTCTCTCTTCCGCTATTTCTTATCTTATCTTATCTGTTTACAGACGCTCATTCTATACAGAAGATTATTGCGTCCTACGCTTATCTATGGTTTGTGTCTAGTCCTGCATTTTTTACTAGAGATTTAAACGTTGATAAAGTGTTGGTTTTCCTGGATTCTTCAGGCAACCCATTCCACGCCCGAATTCCGGACGGGAAGAATGAAAATTTGTATGTGTTTGTTCTTGCATACGGAATAAGAAAGGTGTTTTTATCCTTACGTCTATCTGAGGGTTGTATTAAGTTATCTTTGTGTCGTATTTCTAAATTAGAATTAATTGCTTTATGTATGATTACTACTTTGCTCTTGGTTCTTCTATCCTCTAGTGTTTCAAGGTTTAATGATTTAACTAATGGTGTTATTCTTGTCAGTTTTGAATATTCTCCAGTAATGAATCTGGCAGCTCTTTTTTGAATTTGTTCTAGTTTATCAATGTTTTCTTTGGTGGATGGGTCCCATACAGAAGATGCATATTCTAGTACAGGTCTCACCAAAGTGAGGTAGCATTTTAGTTTTATATCTCTATTACATTTGTTAAAGTTCCTTTTTATAAAGCCTAAGGTTTTGTTTGATTTTTTAATAACTTCATTGACATGGGGATTCCATGATAGTTTCTCATTTATTAAGACTCCTAAGTATTTTGCATCTTTAGTTTGGGTCAGTTCTTTTCCATGAATGTAATATTTTGAATTTATTTGTTTCTTTTTCTTTGTTACTCTTAACAGTTGACACTTTTCTGGGTGGAAAGACATACTCCAGTTAGTTTCCCATTTTATCAATTCATCTAAGTCTTTTTGTAAAATTTTTCTATCTTGCTCTTATTTAATTGTTCTATAGATTATACAATCATCAGCAAATAAACTAACTTTTTTACCTGTTGAGATGTTGTTGGGTAAATCATTTATATAGATCAAAAAGAGTAAGGGACCTAGCACAGTTCCTTGTGGAACTCCTGAGTTAACCTTTATTGGTGCAGATTTAGATCAATTAATTATTACAGTTTGCTCCCTGCCCAAAAGGAAGTCTTGGATCCAGTGATGTAAGGCAGTGGTCCCCAACCTGGGGTCCGCGGACCACTAGTGGTCCGCGGCGATGTGCCTGGTGGTCCGCGAGCAAAGGAACATTAAATTATTTATTTTATTTTATTTTACTGTGGTGTATTTCTCTAGGGATTGTGCGTCTTTCCATACACAATATGGAAAAGCTTGTTACCCGTTTTGGTGGCACCACGTCCAAAGAACATCAATGACACATCGTTCGTTCGTCCGTCGATACGACGAGGACCACTCTAGTCATCCGAGGGTTTTCTGTGCGTGCGCAGATGGCTGATTAGGCCGATCCTTGCACGAAAGGTTCGGGAACAGAAGGGACAGGGGGCGAGTGCGACATCTCCTGGAGGGTTGACAGCATGGGCCTTTCGGGCTTGCCTCTTCTTTTCTGCGGCGGTAATCCGGTTTGCCTCACATGACCTGGCACCTTCGTGGATGGAAGAGCGCCAGGTGGATCGGTCCATTGCAGCTCGTTCCCACGTGTCTGGATTTATGGCAAACGCTTTCATTGAGGCTTTCAGTGTGTCTTTGAAGCGTTTCTTTTGCCCACCGTGGGACCGCTGGCCATACTGGAGCTCACTATAGAAGATTCTCTTTGGCAGTCTCTCGTCTGGCATTCGGACAACGTGCCCTGCCCAGCGAAGCTGGGACTGCATCAGGAGGGTGAAGATGCTGGGGAGACCTGCCTTGGTCAGTACCACTGTGTCTGGAATTTTGTTCTGCCACTTTATGCCGAGAATCTTCCTGAGGCTTGTTATATGTTGTTACACATAGTGCAGAGCGGACAACCGCCCTGGATTAAAATATAAGCCCATGGAGTATTTTGAACGGAAAAAACTGGAACATGAAGGACAGAAGAAATTTCTCAGGGCCACCACATCAGTAAATGAGAACGAACTGAGAGCTTCATATGTGGTGGCTAACCGCATCGCTAAGGCTAAAAAGCCATTCACTATCGGTGAAGAATTAATCTTGACCTCTGCTAAAGACATTTGCCGTGAACGGCTAGGATAGGCTGCTGTTAAAAAGGTGGCACATGTGCCCCTGTTGGCTACCACTGTAACTAGGCGCATTGAGGAAATAGCCGAATATATTGAGATACAATTGTTGGAGAGGATTAATTCATCACCGTGGTACTCACTCCAGGTTGACGAATCTACAGACATCGACAACAAGGCAATATTACTTTTTTTAAAGATATATTTATCACGAGGATGTATATGAGGATTTGTTATGTGCTCTATCTTTGTCAACCAACACCAAGGGAACTGAACTATTAAGTCATTGTATAACCATACATATGTCAGGATACCTAAAATGATCCTTTTGTGTCGGCATCTGCACAGATGGAACTGCTGGCATAACCGGACGACTGTCTGGTTTAACAGCTCGGATTAAGGAGCTTGCACCTGAGAGTGAATCTACGCATTGTATCATTCACATGGAAATGTTGGCAAGACGAAACATTTCAGCAGAATTTAACAGTGTATTGATTGATGTCGTTAAAATTATTAACCACATCAAGGCACACGCCCTTAACTCACGCCTGTTTGAGCAGCTTGTGAGGAGATGGACGCAGAGCACAGATGCCTCCTTTTGTACACAAGAATAAGATGATTGTCCAGAGGAAAATCGCTAAACAGAGTATTTGAATTACGAGAGCCATTGCAAAGATTTCTCTCAGAAAAGAAGACACCGCTGGCATGCAGCACATTTCAGTGACAAGGTATGGGTCGCAAAACTTGCTTGCCTGTGTGACATATTCAGCTCAATGAACTCAATCTGACTCTTCAGGGGAAAATGACAACTGTTGTCAAGTTAGCTGACAAAGATGCTGCATTTAAAGCAAAATTGGAGTTGTGGGATAGGCGAGTGAACAAATGCATTTTGGATATGTTTCAAATATAGCGGGGATTCTAGGCGAGACTGAGCCTGAACACTCTTTGTCGCAGTTGGTGCACGATCACCTGTCTTTGCTTTTAAAAGAGTTTGAGCGCTACTTCCCAACCACAAAAGATCCAAGAACTGGTAGGGAATGGATTCGTGACCAATTTGTCAACAAACCAGGCGAATCTAGCATGACTGTGCAAGAAGAATTTCAACTGCTCGAGATTGCAAATGACGGTGCCATGGCCTTAAAACTACGTTCAAGAAAACAACTCTTTCAGTTTTCTGGATTAAAGTCATGGTGGACTATCCTGAGATTGCCACCAAAGCAATTAAATCCCAATTGCCATTTCCGACATCCTATCTGTGTGAAGCGGGGTTTTCTGCACTGACAACAACAAAGACAAAATAATAGAATAAAATGGACATAGGCAGCACATTTCGGGTATCATTGTCTCCCATTACCCCCACCCCCAGCATCCGATGGAGCCGTCTCGTTGCAGAAAAACAAGCTCAGGGTTCTCATTGATTTCACATTCTAGTAAATTAAAATATTAAATAATATTGAATTCATTTTTTTTTGTGTAAGTGTATTTTATTTTGAAGGCATGTTTAAGTACAATTAAATTAAAACTCTAAACTCTAAACAATCTTAAATACCTGTATAAAAATCAACGCAAACCCCACCCCCACATCCCCCACCCACCCATAACCCCCCCCCCAGGTTAGTTGGCCGCGGTAAAATTATCAAAAGTTTAGTGGGCCGCGGCGTTAAAAAGGTTGGGGACCACTGATGTAAGGGACCTGAGATTCCAAAGTAGTTAAGTTTTTTAAGTAAACTAAGGTGGTGAACTTTGTCAAATGCTTTTGAGAAGTCAAGTAATATTGTGTCTATTTGATCATTTTTGTCTAAGCCTTTTGATAATTCATCTATTAAACCTATTAATTGTGTTTCACATGATCTGTTTTTTCTAAAGCCGTGTTGATGTGGGCATAGGGCATTATATTTGTCTAGGTGGCTAATTATTTTACTATATATTATGTGTTATAGCAATTTACAGGTGATACTAGTAAGTGATACAGGTCTGTAATTACCAGGGTCTGATTTATCACCTTTCTTAAAGAGTGGAGTTACGTTTGCTAATTTCCAATCCTGGGGCACTTAACCCTGGTTTAGAGAGGCTTGAAAAAGAACTACAAGGATTGGGGACAGTTCATTGCTTAGTTCTTTTAATAACCTTGCAGGCAATTCATCTGGGCCAGTGGCATTCTTTAATTTTAAGTTTTTTAGGAATGAATGTATACCTATCTCGTCTACAGTTATGTTGTCTATTTCTTCCATTTTATTTAAATTTATTAAAACTTCCTTGTCGCCTGAGGCAGAGAAGGATGATGCAAATCCACATCCATCCCCGGCACTGTGGTCTATTATTATTATACTAGTGTATTACCCGTCAAAAATGACGGGAGTTTTCAAAATGGATATATTTCAGTTTCTGTAATTGTTCCTTTTGCCTGAAAGCCGCATAGTAAATAATCAGAAAATGTAGAGACCAAGAGAGAAAAATTAAATCTCTTTTCCATATTGAACAATTTTATGTGGACGTCTGAAAATAGTGGGGTTTGTTTTGTGCAATATATTTTTCAAGGTTATTTTTTTTAGCGGTGGGCTTTCTAAAATCTAGCGTTACGAACGGACATAGCAGAGTATATATTTTGATTATATATACGAATATATGTGTTATGAGAAAACATCCAAGCTTAGGCTTCGCGTTATATAAGTTTGCATGAATAATAATGATATAATCATGATAATAGTAAATGCATAGTGAATTACACACAGCATAAAGTGATACTGCGGCAAAGAAGTTTGAAGTTCGACGTATTAACAAATATTGCTGAGGAGTCAGCCGGACGTTAACTTGCGGCATTGAATAGTGCGCACCAATTATGAGTGCACCAATAATACAGCACAGTGCGTTAAAAATAAATTATGTGACTGTAATGTGATCCACATCACGCATATCTGTGATTTGAAGCCGTTTAAGCTTCATCGATGATTATGACTTGTCAGTTTATTCGCCCATTTGTCCATACATTATTACCACAACATTATCAAAACATGTAAAAAATAAACTGTAATTTTACACATGTTAATAACTATTTATTTTGCATGAAACGTAGTAAGCAAAGTTTGTCACAGGATAACAGAAAAGATTAACTTATCAACTGTTAATCATATTTACAATTTAATATACACGTGTTAGTAATTCACATAAACGTTTTTATTGTTGTCAAGTCAGCACCTTTTCAAGATCTATTATGACTTGTCAGTTTATGCGCCCATTGGTCCATACATTATTACCTTTACATTATCAAAAACATGTAAATAAAAAATTGTAACTATTTACAAATATGAATAACAACGAACTATTTATTTTGCATGAAACCTTTGAAGTAAAGTTAAGCACTGGATAAAAGAAAATATTAAAGTATCAACTTTAATATACACGTTTTAGGAATTCTAATAAACGTTTTCATTATTGTCAAGTCAGCACCCCTTCCAGTTCTATATTAAAAGCAAAGATTTTTTATTCAAAATTAGTCTAAGACGCATTAAAATATTACATGTAAATAACAATAAAAAAACTATTGTGGGGAGGAGTCCCGATTTTTTTTTAAACATACAAATATGCAATCTCAAAGTGTATAAAAGAAAAACAAACGCTAAACTGAAGCATAAGTTGACAAATTTCATTTTCAGTAATAAATAATGGCTTTGTAGTTCAAAACGCATCGAAACTTGACAACCGAACGACAACCAATTGTAAATTTCATAAACCGAAAAACGAATGTTATATATTAATATAGAAAATTAAATTTATAATTACGTACGTAATATTGACATGGACACATACACAAAAACGGACATTTAATACAAAAAAATAATAATAATATTTATCACATCAAATAAAACATTGCTCTTTTTACTTCGTTCCCTTCACACATTAAATAAAAGCTCAAATAATGACGTCACGTCACAATATTTTATGGTGAGCAACACATTTTTTAAATCTCGAAAGCAACATTTTTATTTTTTTTATCGGGAGTTACCTCGCATAGCGTCAGGACTGACAGACAGACACTATTTGCGTGACAGATTGCAAATTATGTTATTTAATAATTTCTACACACTTTCTTTCTCTGTGTTTTTAAGACACGCTGCAAGGTTTGTCGGAAATTCCAGGCATATCCTTTTCCAACAAGCTTAGACTGGTTGACGAAACATTATCTCCTAGTTTTTGTTCCACTTTCAACAAATATCTTTATAAATTTAATCTGAAATGTTCATATATAATCTGACTTCAAGGACTTACGTCAAGGAAAAACGAAATTCTATGATATACTTAAAAATACTCACAGATAAAAACGTTTGTGTCTGCACAAGACCTGTCATCAAGGCCGCTATAAGAAATGATATTTATAAAACTAACGCAGTCTTCTAGGTTATTATAATTATCAGGTAGCCCTGCCCCAAACGCCATGGCTATTTCTGCGCTTGTTGCCCTTGTATCGTCCGACCAGATGTAAACACCTTCAGTTATAATGTCGTCAAGTCCAACCCAGTAGTACAGCTCAATTGTCGTAACATTACAAAGAATGTTTTTTCTTTGTATTGTTTTCACAGTGATTAGCCTACCAGACATGGCCTTGCAGGCTATCACTGCATTCGAGTATGTGGCCGTAGTTGGTGATATAAAGAGACAGACTCCGTGAATTCTCATGATATCCATAGAGTAACCAAGTGAGGTATCACAGTACTCGGTCCAGATGGAGTAAATTAACTGCTTACTTTGAGGTTTTGTACCCGCTGAGCCAAGTACGCCTCCGAGTAAGCAGATCTTCATGACGGGATCATAAATAAATGATTCACAAGTTGGTGACAATTTTAGACATTCAGAGGCACACAACATCACCGACTTCGATGGGAATACCTTGCCAATAGGAAGTATTCCCAGAGTTGTTTTTGATACCTGGTAAAATATCTGGTTGTTGATACTAGAATCTTGTGTTGTGTAGAATATTTCATATGCCAGAAGTATATTTAGCCAGAACATGAGAATTGCGTTCGACATTGTTCTGTAGATATATATGACCCCGGTTTGATCTGAAATGAATAAACCAAGGTCGGATTTTTTAGGTAAATATATTAAGAAACATTTCGAACACAATTTTTGAATCCTGCTAAAAGATTATTTAAAATGTTTTTGTTATTCTTAAAATAATTTTGTTACTTGTATTCCTGAAAAATTTCAACAATTTTAATATAAATATAACCCAAAATAATATAATGAAACATAAATAATAATCTGTTATTATTATTGTTTAAAAAAATATATTTCTTTTTTCAGCTCCTTTCCTGAAAACGACAGGAAACATTGAAATGGGATTATAAATAACACATTTATTACAAATGTATTAGCTATTATTAATGTGTTATTATTATTACTAGCTAATATACCATACCCAAGGAGAGCATTACATTAATAATACTACAGCCACTTTACATTCAAAACTTATCAAGTTTATAAAATGGCCACACTATGTGCCCTGAATGCCCTAGGAAGTTATTGGGAAAATAAAACACAAGCAAACAATAAAGTAACAAAAAAGTCAACAATTTGTTTTAAAATTAATAAAACTATTTTAAAAACTCTTTAATTAAAAAATGTTTTTGCTTATAGGATCCCTTAAATCAAAATAATTGCATGCTCCAAGGAAATCTAGTAACCCAAAAATATCCTGTTGCATCTTGGAATCCCGTTCTTGGAGGACTCCCGTTTCCCGATATGTTGCAGTTTCCAAGCGAAATTAATTTTTCTGATATGACAAAAATCTCTGATGGAGCAAAAATTTTAATTATAAAATTTTATAGAACATACCGCATCATTGCGTTGGTATGTGCCGCCTTGGGCATTACCCAGCCGGAAAAATATGATGGTGCTACACATTTTCTATCTTGATTAAAATTGAAGTTTTCCGTTTTTCCTCATCGCACAATCTTAGACGTTTCAATATTGTCAAATTGTCATGCTCAATATCCAATATTTAATTGAATCAGTTATAGGTACCAGCCCATCAGTGTCATGTTCTTATACTACTTCAGCCCCTATGTTTTCAGTTCATCAGCATTAGTATAATTTGATTTTGAAGTTTTGGCATGATAAACGTCAAGTATTTTAATATAATTCCTTCATTTCTTTTGTTAATTTTTACCTTGGCTTTTCTCTTAATATATTAAACACTATTTTAACGCGTATCATTTTTATAAGCTAATAACATAAGAAATGTGCCTTCTCAAACAAAGTGTCGATTGGCTGTTGTTTGAAATTGAAAGGGTACAGTTATTTTTGCTTCTACAACAGATGCAGCTGTAAGATTTGAAGAATCAATTAAAGTTACCATCTAATCAGTGTCACAATGTCATACTTCATAAGCCACTTGTTTTTTTTTAGTTCAGTGGCATAAGTATCAGAATAATTTTTTTATCTAATATTGAGTTTGAAGTTTAGGCAGTTGAAGAGTTTACATATTTTAGGATAGCTCCTTTATTTATGTAATTAAAAAATTCAAATATTTTTTTATTCTCGGATGTTCTCAGTGACGTAGTATCAAAATAAAATAAAATTCAAATAAAACATATTTTATTTTGATAAAAAGCTAATAAATGGCGAGAAATTTGCCAACCGTTACAAAGTGCCACCCGGGACATTTGCCCCCTTGCCCCCATTCACTACGTTACTGAGAACATCCGAGAATAAAATTAATAATACGATTACTTTTAAATAAATAAATTTATCGATACCAGTAAGTACCACAAAGGTCATAGCTACCAACGTTGACTTAAGTTAATTTTATGTGTAACTCAATAGTTATGTTTAATTTGTGTTAATATTTTAACAGATAGAGTACAATTTAGAAGTTTAATTTAACATGGGGTATAAAGCTTTTGTGTATTAACTTAAGTCTATGTTGAAATATCATAGTTTCTCTCTCTCTCTCTCTCTCTCTCTCTCTCTCTCTCTCTCTCTCTCTCTCTCTCTCTCTCTCTCTCTCTCTCTCGATATATATATATATATATATATATATATATATATATATATATATATATATATATATATATATATATATATATATATATATATATCTTAGGGCTATTAACGATTAATTTAAATTAAATCATTAACTTTTGAAAAATTAAGACTTTAATGATAAGCTATTTGCACCATTCATCCGATTGACATGACACTTTTGAAAGTTAGAGAGTAAGCACCCGTTAAGGGATTCTGGCAATTTTTGGTTTCTATTCTGTAGCCCTTAGTTTACCCTCTCTTTTTTGGTAACGTTTTGGCAGATACAATTAATTAAAAATGAAAGTAAATATGGCATGGTACTTAGCAAATACGTATATTGCACATTTTAATACTTATCAGTTAAAAAAAAGATCCCTTATCTTATCTTTTTTTTATCTTATCTATACAGACGCTCCTTCACACAGATTCGAACCCGTGACCATCGGTACGACAGTCCAGTGCGCTGCCACTCGACCACCGCATCCCAAACTTTTAGACTCCCCTTTTGTTTCGTAAGAGCTAAGTAAGTGGCACATAACCCAACATTGTTTTGGGTGAGGTGGGGGGATATACCAGGGCGGCACTTTGTTAGGGGCGGGAAATTCTTCGTCATTGATTACTTTTTAAACATAAAAAGGAGAAAATAAAGTGGAATTTCTTTATCCAATGAAGAAATTATTTAAATACATGAAGAAACTATCCAGACATACTTTGAAGTACCTACCGAGCTGCAAACAGAAACTTGAAAAAGTATAAGAATGCGGCGCTGTTGTCTTGGTACTTCTAATTGATTCTTCAAATTTGTCAGCAACCCGTCATGTACAATAAAAAAAAATACTATACCCAATGAAATTTCTACAACATTCAGGGATTTAAATGAATAATGGAAATTTCCTGAAGTGTTGATGAACATTTGAGGTTATTATTTAGTGCAGCGAAATGGGAACAATTTCTAAAAATGATTACTTACTACACCACATGAGACACGGAAAGCATAGAAGAGACGGCTCGAACATTAATGATTTAAGGTTGGGCATGTATGAATCAATGTACAATTACCTGAAATAGACTATTTCATCAATCTATTACTTTGAAAAAAACGGTAAACGAACAATTTTACAGTTTATGCAGTAAAAAGAATCTCTTCTGAGCCTAAAAATCAGAACGATTGACTATTAGATCTTGAATTCAAAGTTTTATAGAAGGTTTTGACCTGTAAAAGAGTGTAAAAAAACCTCTCCAACTAGATAGTAATAGTACCCATGAATAGATCTGAAGAAGGCTCTTATAAATTTTAGGGCCATCATTCAGATTTTGACACTGTATGTTTGATATTGTGGAAATATTTATCTCTTTGTTTTGATTTAATGTCTTTTAAAAGCTTAATTATAAAATATTATAATTTTAAGCCAAAGTTGGGAACCACTAAAATTGAATTACCTCTTGTCCCATGTCTGCATGTTTATTGATTAGTTTTGTAAATGTGTACGTTTGTGGCTGTAAAACGTGGGATATACGATGGATAACATGAAACTTTGCTTTTGTAGTTAAGCGCATGCATTTTTAATGCCTGGTCACTGGAGCAAGCTAATGCCTTGTGAATCAAGGTAAGAGAGAACACATAGTTTCTTAATTTGAGGTATTTTCATTTGACCCTTTTCTCCGATATAAAGGAGTAGCTGTTACGCGAATAATAAATCCATCTGCTGCTTTCATATTTCTGGTGCACACATTTATCTCTGTTAGTTTCCTAATCTCTGCATTAGCGATTTATATTTTTTCGATACGTGTAAGGAGTATAAAGAAATGGTTCTAATTATAAATACATAACACTTGCGTTTCCTTTCACAAAACTGTTTAACTATTGAACATTTTTCAAGCCACAAGATCGTGCAAAATTATTTTTAATCTATTTTATCTTGTTTTTTTTTGCTCAGCATCAGTACCACGTGACTTTTAAATTTAAAATGAAATTGAATTTTAAAAATCTATATTGAGTGAAGATATCACAATAACAAGGCTTTTAGTTGATCCCTCCTCGTGGAACTAATCTTGTATATCCTCACGACCGTGTAAAGTGTAAAGCCATTCTATGAATTTTTCCTAGGTAGTCTTTCCTTTCAGAAATTGTACTACTCCAAATATACCATATGAATGTTTTAGTGAGGTTCTGAAAATTTTGCATTCTCTCCTTTGCATAGCTATTAGACCATTATTTTCCGTTCCTCTCTCTCTTGTAGTTATGGCATAGTCATAGTAAAGTATAGGAAACATTATCCACTAATTTTACCAGCAATTTTAGACCCTCAGCTCCTGTATTATTCTCATTAAATGGAAATATGTTTGTGGTGCAAATATTTTCCTCTATATATTTTATCCATTGTTGTGCAGTTAATACCAGGGCCGTCTTAACGCATATCTACTCAAAATATAGTAAAAGAATCAATTTCAATACGATAAAAATATATTAAGTTCAAAAAGTTACAAGTATAGATATTAATTTACTACATAAGATAACAAAGTAAGTTAAATAACAGCATATTAAACTTAAATTGTCTGAATAAAAGAACATTTTTATTATGGCTATAGGTCCCGACTTCTTGTTCATCACACTACACACTCAGTACAACACTGTTCGCTTGGTACACACTACACAGTTCGTTGAACTTCTTCAAGTTCGTTCATTCAATCTATTGTAAAATGTTCATCGTTGACTTTGACAATGTAACAATGTCGATAGCAGATACTCTTTATTTCTAAGATAATAAATATTTTGATAAATAGTATGAAATTCTTGATATGAAGTAGTAAAGTACACCCTATTAGCTCTTACACTTTATCCGGATCCTGAATCCGTATTCGGCAAATATTAGGGCCAAACTATCGGCAAATAGTAAAAAAAACCATATCCGGCTGATCCCTATTATTTATTAACTGTGTTTTCCTCCCAAATAAACTTTACGCAGCTACAGTCCTCAGCCTCAGGATACCCATCATGTAACCAAGTCAAGCCTCACACAAATAATAATTTATCTCATTGTTACCATTTAAAAGATGCATGGGGGAAATTCTGAAAGTAGACACTAGAACATTTGGTAGTGTTTAATATTTTTTACACTCGAAAAAGTTTCACCGAACAACGGTCTGAGGTTCAGAAGAAGTTCGCCAATGGTTCTTGAATTTTTTGGATAAAACGTATGGAGCACAAGAAACAAATAAAATTATTTTTAGACTACTAAGAGACGAAGTTGAACAGTATGACAGTATAAGTTGACAGGACGAGAAAAACACGTCCTCTGACGGCAACGTCATCAAATGGAGTATGATGAAAACAACAAATGACTTGGTCCTGTGAAAGCCGTTTGATTAGAAGCATCAGCCTTTCTGTAAGTTCCCTTGTTTGGAAAAAAATGATGAGAGCATAGTATCACGGATACTCGTGAGGGCTGTCAATTGTTTGTATTCTCTGGCGCTGGATGAGTCTCCCGAACATTTGAGTGGGCGCTGGATGAGTCTCCCGAACATTTGAGTGGGTGATGGATGACTCTCCCGATCATTCGAGTGGGTGCTGGATGAGTCTCCCGATCATTCGAGTGGGCGCTGGATGAGTCTCCTGATCATTCGAGTGGGTGCTGGATGAGTCTCCCGATCATTCGAGTGGGTGCTGGATGAGTCTCCCGATCATTCGAGTGGGTGCTGGATGGGTCTCCCGATCATTCGAGTGGGTGCTGGATGAGTCTCCCATCATTCGAGTGGGTGGGTGCTGGATGAGTCTCCCGACATTCGAGTGGGGGTGCTGGATGAGTCTCCGATCATTCAGTGGGTGCTGGATGAGTCTCCCGATCATTCGAGTGGGTGGGTGCTGGATGAGTCTCCCGATCATTCGAGTGGGTGCTGGATGAGTCTCCCGATCATTCGAGTGGGTGGGTGCTGGATGAGTCTCCCGATCATTCGAGTGGTGGGTGCTGGATGAGTCTCCCGATCATTCGAGTAGGTGCTGGATGAGTCTCCCGATCATTCGAGTGGGTGCTGGATGAGTCTCCCGATCATTCGAGTGGGTGGGTGCTGGATGAGTCTCCCGATCATTCGAGTGGGTGGGTGCTGGATGAGTCTCCCGATCATTCGAGTGGGTGGTGGATGAGTCTCCCGATCATTCGAGTGGGTGCTGGATGAGTCTCCTGATCATTCGAGTGGGTGCTGGATAGAGTCTCCCAGATCATTCGAGTGGGTGCTGGATGAGTCTCCCGATCATTCGAGTGGGTGGGTGCTGGATGAGTCTCCCGATCATTCGAGAGGGTGGGTGCTGGATGAGTCTCCAGGTCATTCGAGTGGGTGGTGCTGGATGAGTCTCCAGATCATTCGAGTGGGCACTGGATGAGTCTCCAGGTCATTCGAGTTAGCGCTGGATGAGTCTCCCGATCATTCGAGTGGGTGCTGGATGAGTCTCCCGATCATTCGAGTGGGTGCTGGATGAGTCTCCAGATCATTCGAGTGGGTGGGTGCTGGATGAGTCTCCAGATCATTCGAGTGGGTGCTGGATGAGTCTCCCGATCATTCGAGTGGGTGCTGGATGAGTCTCCCGATCATTCGAGTGGGTGCTGGATGAGTCTCCCGATCATTCGAGTGGGTGCTGGATGAGTCTCCCGATCATTCGAGTGGGTGCTGGATGAGTCTCCCGATCATTCGAGTGGGTGCTGGATGAGTCTCCCGATCATTCGAGTGGGTGATGGATGAGTCTCCAGATCATTGGAATGGGTGCTGGATGAGTCTCCCGATCATTCGAGAGGGTGGGTTTTGGATGAGTCTCCCGATCATTCGAGTCGGCGCTGGATGAGTCTCCCGATCATTCGAGTTGGTGGGTGCTGGATGAGTCTCCAGGTCATTCGAATGGGCGCTGGATGAGTCTCCCGATCATTCGAGTGGGTGGGTGCTGGATGAATCTCCAGGTCATTCGAGTGGGTTATGGATGACTCTCCAGGTCATTCGCATGGGCGCTGGATGAGTCTCCAGGTCATTCGAGTTGGTGGGTGCTGGATGAGTCTCCAGGTCATTTTAGTGGGCGCTGGATGAGTCTCCCGATCATTCGAGTGGGTGGGTGCTGGATGAGTCTCCAGGTCATTTGAGTGGGCGCTGGATGAGTCTCCCGATCATTCGAGTGGGTGCTGGATGA